>JACMIF010001875.1:0-20889 GCA_014805445.1 Diplogasteroides magnus | reverse complement strand
TGTCTCCAAGGTGAGCTTCTGACATCGAGTTTGGACCGAATTATGATGAATCTAATGATTTTTCGGAACATTGCGAAAAAATAAGCAATAGGTCATAACTCGATTCAAAGTTGATTTCAGAAGCTCATCTTGGCGCCAAAAATTTTCTCAAAAAATACTCTTAAAGAATTGATACTAAAAGACATAGGTCATCGGTAGCGATTTTTGGGTCATTTTTCACTTTTCTCGATTTTTCGGCTATGTCCAAAAACGGACTTTCAGTCACTGACATGACCCCCACTTTTTAGCACCAATATTGAAAGAGGACTTCAATACAAGAAACTTTTGTGAAGGATGTTTGTCTGAATTCAACATTTCCTCGAGATATGGCCCTGCGAACGGTGCTTATTTCGTGATTTTCAACAAATGTTTCATATTTAGGAATTTTTATAAAATATTTCCACACAACGCCCAGAAATGTTGAACAGCTCTTCTTGTAGGGAATTTAATGCAGATTCAGAATTTGCAAAAACATCGGCAATACTTAGTTGAAGATTATATTATTATAATCGTTTAAACGAAAAAATACTCTGACCTAAAAATAAAAAAGTGACGTCATTTGCTTCTCCCAAAAGTTAGCACGTTGTGGTATATATTTGATGATAGCATATAATGTCCCCAAATTTTGGAGAAATCTGGGCACATAAGGTTAAGTTTGAAGGAAGTTATGATTTTCTGAATAAATTCGACCAATCGAAAATCCAAAAATCAATATCTCGAAAAGTAGGGCATTTAAAAACAATCTGATGCCCTGAAAAAATTTCTTTTACTTGGTATAACATAAGTTTAATTTCAGGGATTTTTAGAAAATTTTTGACTTTTTCGGTACCAGGACCATATCAGTTGTTAACACGAGACCTCGTGTTAACAGTGTTGAAAGGTTTGATCAAGAAATGATCAAGATATTTGCAATAGAAAATGGATGATTATCAAGTAGTGGAAAACCAATAATGATCAATATTTCGGTATAATATTTTTTGATATGACGATTTGACAGCTGTAATCAATGCCTCGTATACTACCTCCCTGATTTTTTTTCGAGAATTTTGGTAGAGATCCTGTCCCCACGACCACCTCCCGTTCGAATGTTACACAGTCGCCTTCATATAAGAGTTATGCTCGGATTATCAGCCTGGTTTACAAGAACGTTATTCACGGTGCACTAATCAGTGCAAATAACTAACGCTTCCTGTTAAATGAACAAACCATAGCTAAATATAATTTCTAAACTATACCACTAAAAATTGTCACTTCGTGGGACACTACCCATGAGTGTGTTATCAATGTGTTCACCTGGTCATTTTCTCGTATTCCAACGCTTCCGCGCTTTGCGGTCCCCAAATGATCTGAACATCAGCGATAACACGTAGAATTGCATAAAAAGCTAACATTTCCTTTTGTTTTGAACGACGGCAGCCACTAAGAGTCGATAATAGGCGAGAACAACGTCTAAACGATCCCTTTCTCCAGTACAAACAATATACTCGCAGTGACCATTTGAGCCATTCTATAATCTTTACTTTGAAAAACGAATTGAGGCCATATCACTTCATTTCAATGTAATGGCGAAATGCGTGATACATGTATGATACACTTCTGTTCTCTACAGGTTAAGCAACAAACAGCGGCGAACTAGTGCTAGAGGTGAAATAAAGTGAACACTCACCACATTGTGGCCTGCGTCCACCAGTGAATCGGCGATGTTCGACATGAAATTTAGGTGACTTCTGGCGACGATCGGGTTGTAGATGAGGAATTTAAGTGAGAAACTGCATTGGATCAGCAGAAGAATAAGGACGATCAAGCGGTGCATAGTCGAGGGATGGTTGACAATCTTCCCTTTCTTGCTTTCTTTCTTCCCCCCTCTCTCTCCTTTATACAATTTGTTATCGCGCACGAGTGTGTGTTCGGTACACCAAGGCACAGTTGAGTGTGTCGTGGCGCAGGATTTCCGCGTTAAAATATCACCACTAGCTATTTGGCAACATTAGTAGAGTGTGGTGATGTTTCTTCATCAGCAAATTTTAGTACACTCAAGACCACAGACTCTCTAGTGTGCTTTGCGATGCAATTTATTCAAGTCATAGCATACGCCCTCGGGATCAAGAAGGAAGTATTTCGTTATATTTCATTAATTCCAGAAATTGGGAATATGGATGCAATATTGCCGAGAACATTGTGGTATTGATTATTGAATATCGTTGGCTGCCATAATAAGCATAAAATTATCCTCAATAAGTTCCGTCGTTCCTTGTGGCTGAAATGGGCTTGGCACATCGGTGTTGCTATTACGACCGGAAGGGAAGGGGGAACGACACGAGCGCCAATGTGGATTACAATGCCAGCTTTCACCCTCAAACTCAGGCATTTTTTGTCCCCATTAGTCGATAGTGATCGCCCCTCGACCTTCCACATGTGCTTGTGCAATGTGGAAGATAATGTGTAGAAATGATGCAAAGCTATGACTGGCTTTATTTGCTCTATAACGTGAAAGACATTGTGTTGTCGTGACATTGGTATGGTACAGAGACATGAGAACGCCAAAGTTCCGGACTGCTTCCAGATCCGCGGACGGGGCATCTCCAGTGCGGATTCGGCAAGGAAGGAGGATCCGGAAGTGGACATGACTGCTGTACGGTATTATTGTGGAAAACCAACTTGATATTCCGAGTACACACACTCCATCTGGCTGACGACTGTGCACTCTCTAATTTTCGTGCTATTTCGTCGTTTCTCCGATCATTAGCCATGATTTTGAATAGGTTTCTCGCTAAACATATAGAGGCTGTTTCTCAACTCCGTTTACCACAATAATAAGTAGAAGTGGAAGTAACTTACGAAATGGTAATTCCAAAGAAGGCAATGCGACGAAGAACTATCGGCCTCCCTCCAGAGGGTCTTCTTACTCTTTTCCTCAGTGTACATGCTGCGTAGTCGAGAACGAGCTCACAAGCTGCCTGTTCGTCTCTCCCCATCCCCCTTTTATATCGAGGGAGTGGCTGCGCCGCACGCCTTAGGGCAGATGAGAGACGAAGAGGTTTGAAGAGACCAACGCAATGGAACGGTCGAAGGTCGGGAGGAGGAAAGAAAACGTTCTTGAAACGACGTCAAAAGATGTGATCGAGAGTGAGAACTTATTGTAAGACGAAGGTAGCATGCTCCTATGGTGCACTTAGGGTTTCTAAATCGGGAGTGGAGTGCATTCGTCTGTTGTCTGATTTCCTAGGAGCGGCTGTCTCATTCATGTAACAGAAAACCGCTCATAGTGCATCAGACAAAAGAGGAATGCACTCTACTCCCGATTTATAAACCGTAGTGCACTTACATTTTGATCTTTATGCGTTCATGGAGCCTCCATCCAGAATCCAGATCTCCTTCTCCCCTTCCTCGTCGATCAAAGGTCCCTCGTGTGTCGCTTAACCCTTGATGTTCACGCGCTGTATAAAATAAGAGGAAAATACTGAAAATGTGTGACCTTCACGGAACGTCCGCAACCGAAAAGTCAAATCAAGTGGCGCTGTCAGTTTATAGTCGAAACATTCGTGGCACAGCTGGTGCAGTGGCTATAAATAATGGATTTGAAAATTACGGGTTTGATTTTGGAACTGCCATGCACTTTGATTCTTTTATGCGTGATCTACTGAGAGCAAAAACACACGTATGATTTAGCAAAATCATTTCCTAGTTCTTAAAGAGAGCATTACAATGTTAACATTTGAAGGTATTGACTCTTCAAGCGATTAAATTGAGCGCTCACATCAGTTGCGTACGTTAGATCGCTACATGCATTCTCTACGCACATTCTCTTTCCCGTTCACTCTAGGGACCACTCTGGGTCTACCAAGAGCGCTTCCTCGCATGTTTACTGTCTCATTTCTCTGGCCTCTCTTTGATATGCTCTCTCGCCCCTTCCTTTTTCCTCGCTTTCCTCAACCCCCTTCCTCCTTAATCAAAGAGCCGTCAGACCAACAGTACTCTTTTACTTTCCTGTATCTCATCAGAGGAAAAACTTACAAACATTGGATTTTCACAAATCGCCATTATCCTACACGAATAGAACAGCGCATCCAGTATATTTTATACAAATGAAAACGTTCGTGGCGCATCTCCTTTCATATGCAGAGTTCTATCGATTGGTATATGGATTTGGGGTCATGATGACGGCTGTCCTGGCAAACGGTTACGAAACGACAGCCATACAGACAGAGAGACAGACAGACAATGCGGATTACAAGACAAGGTAATTGGGAACTAAAAATGGCGTTTATTCATGTGTGAACATAATTTTGGCCGCTTAATCGTCGTGCCCGTGGCTGTGCTGGCTGCTCTTGGACTCTGAACATTATCTTCATTATGTTTCACACCGAATCAAGCAGATAGCAACTTAAAGAAGCCATGCGAATAGTTCCTGCGCTTATTATTCTTAGACACCAACGGCCAACATCATGGTCGACATCATATCCCTGATTTTTTGTGTTTAAAAAGTTTCGTTGCCACAGAAGAACATATATCACGCAGGTTTGAGAAAGGCACCACCGACGTTGCATGTGTCTCTAGTATCTCCCGTTCCCATTATATCTCTGGTAGGGCACAAGTGAATGACGGCACATACTGTCATGATGTCCTCCTCCATGAGTGGCTGACAGACTGCCTCCTTTGTGGCTGTCTCCCAAATGACCTCCCAATTCATGGCCTGTAAAGAGTGCGTGAGTTAACGGATATGAATGAACACTTTCTCAGTCGATCCAATTGTTGATAAATAACTACGATTGGAAGAGGGGCACTTCAGTTAATAAGGCGCTTCCCGCCGGCAAAATCGATATCCTCGGCGAGATATGAGAGCGAGGGATTTCTATAGACGCAGAAAAAAAGGCTATTGATTTACCCGGCGGGAAGCGCGTCATAGACTCCACTTATGGCTTGTACATTCTCACCAGGGGTTCAAAAACGGTAAATTAGTCGTCATTCTTCTCCGCCGCGCGGTCGTCTATCGTGGAGCGAGACAACCACGCTTTATAGAAGAATAACGACAAATTTACCGTTTTAGAACCCCTGATTCTCACCTCCTCGTCCCGATTGCCTCTTTCCCCACCCGCCTCCTCCATCCAAGTTACCCGCATTTCCTGAATACAGACATCTGCGCCAATATGAATCCTATTGCCGATTCTCTCACGAAGGACCACTTCCAATGGGTTACATGAAGACAAGCAGTCGGCATGAAATTTAACATATTATTCTACTAGCGTAGCGCAAATGGAACCGCCCGCGGGAATCCTGGAGTGGAATGACTTGATGTGAAACCAAGAAGAATTAAGAGGTGCAAAATGGCACTCGCACTTCGCTGGAACCAAGAGGATTTTCATTTCTCACTCACTCGTTTTTTTTTTCATTTTGCGGTAGCTTGCAACCGCACAACACTGCTGGCCAATGAAGAATCAGTAAAGGAGACATGAAAAAACTCCTCGGTTGCATTGTTTTAGTCAGAGGGAAGCGCTTCATCGACTCAAGACTTGTTCATTCTCACCTCCGCTTCCTCGTCCCGATTGCCTCTTTTCCCGCACACCTCCGGCATTAAGAGACAATGGATTGGGTCCTGATGGAATGCCGTCATTTTGAACCTCGGCCCAAACTGGGCAGTGGAGGTGTTAGATGTACTGTTGGACAGTACCCCACATATAGCCATTTGGTCTGTACTGGAGAGATAAAATGAACGGAATTTGGTGAAATACAGATTTCCGCTATTTGTGTTTCGATTTAAGCCACACTAAAATCGCACGTTTTTGGACCTAGTGCCGGAGATTCATTCGATGAGAGTACATCTTTCAATGAGAATGAGCGCTTGCAGTTACACAGATTGCGTAGCAGCCCCCATTTTGCTTCACCTTGCTGCAGGGAGAGTGCAAACATCATACAGAGCATCAGGAAAAAGATGAGAACACGATTCATGACTTAAATGATCCCTTTTGAATGACTCGATCTTGAAGAAAAAATATTCGTGTCGCATGATCGGCGTAAATATGTGGACACCCATGTTGTGAACCCTGCCGTTATATAGTAGTGGTTGAGGTGGTGTTCGGTGTCCCACATATCGCCCTATTGTCCACGTTTTATGTGACCCGTGCGGTAAACATCTCGCGACCATCCGTCCTCTGTGGCAGATAGTCGTCCCTGCCACAGGATTTGAAATGAAAGACAGTGCATCAAATAGTTACAGAAACATCATTTGACCAACTTTGATCTCTTATCGGAATGATAGGGCGCCGTATGTTTACGGCATCGTTGCAATCGCGCCACGGAAAATCTCGCCGTAATGGTCGAATGGACAGATGAGATATCATCTTAATATTGTTGTCGAATGTTGATTGTAATGTATTTAGATACCTATAAAGGATCATTTTGCACATTATCTTTATAGTAGTCAAGCATGGAAAATCGTTCCATTATCCTCGCGGAAAATGGGGCGTCTTGGAAACAATGTTGAGATCGAATGGGAAGTTACTCCTGCTTAGATTTCACCCATCGGTTTGCAATACACCTGTACACAGATCTGAGAACAAGGAATGTGATTGCTAGAATCACTATAACAGTAACGGCAAGGAATGCGAACACATCGATGAGGTAATACTGGAAGAAGTTCAGTTGAAGTCCATAATGATCGAGCATTCTGAACAAATTGTTTTATTTAATTCTGTTAATGATGTATTGGAGGAGAAGATTGGAAGGCTGCCATCGATCAGCACATTACTAACATGTGAACCGTGATGATAAATTGTAAATTGTAAATTTCTATTTCTGTACTAAAGATACTTGCACCCAAGCAGATGAAGCAACTTTCTCGTGCATATTTATCATCATTAAGACGCATTCTCTGTATAACGGAATACAATATGGACTGCCAGTACTTTGCCAAGATGTGTCATATGTGAGTTTCTGGGACGCATATAGGAACAGAAGGCCCTGCCGCCGTAGCATTTCGCCTCAACACTGAGGTTGAGTTTTTACACTGAAAAACTGAACCTGAGGTTAAACCGAGTTTATACCGACCTTCGAGCCAAGGCAATTCATAGCGGTAGTGGAGGGATTCGAACCGTGGAAGTATGTTGCGATAGACGGCCGCTCTACCGACTAGGCCATGAGTGACAAATGAATCGGAGGGGGAAGTAGGAATGTGAATGAGATGGTGAGGTATGATAATGTTCATTCACTTAGTTTCCTTCTACGGAGAGCGGCCGTGCGATCAGTTTCGATTTTATCTTGGGATTATTGGGAATAATTGTTACAGAGAGTAGTTTCATAAGAGACGCAGTCAGAAAAAAACATCCACTCTCGTCTCATTTCCCCCTCGATCTCGGGTGGAGATCGGTATTTTGTCTGAGAGATTACGTAGACCGAAGATACGCAGAGTGAGGATAAAAAACACTACGCATTGGTTTCGAATAATGACCTTAGTTTTTTTCTGCCTCTATATCTACTAAAGGCTACCTCGTGTTAGAGAAATACTCAGTTTAAAAAACTGAAAACTGAAGTTAAAAACTGATCCTGAGTTGAGTATAAAACTCAGTTTTTTCTCAGTTTTCTGTTGAAAAGTTCGGTTTTTATCCTGAACACTGACCTGAGGTCAGGATAAAAACTCAGGTCAGTTTTGGCGATTTGCTACGGCGGCTGGCATATTGCTTCTGGGTAGAGAACGCGCAATGGACATACCCATTATCCGAATGAATGAGCGAAGAATGTAATGGATACGGAAAGTATTAGTTTGCAAAGTATCCGTTTGACGTATGTAACGGATACTCAACCGAATAATTTTGAAATATTGCAGTTAGTAAAGTTTCGGAAGTGGCAATTCGACCTTCTCAGTGGAGTTCGACCTTCTCAGTCCTTCTGAGTGACCCATCTCCTTTACGAGGAACTTGGTGCTAAGCTTTGAGAAAAAGCTAAAAAAAATGGTGACTTTTGTCCGATAGTGTATCTTTCTTTTCTTGAGTTCACAGTTCATTGTCGTACAGACATCAAGCATTGCTAGCGATAACATCGAATATTTTATACATGTAATGCTGTGTTTTATGTTTTTTGCTGGTTACAGATATATTTGTCTAGGGCTGCAAGAACGAAAAGAATGAGCAACTGCTTTATGCGCAAAATATAAATAACCAGTATTCAGAAATCCAGTCGTGTAATAAGATAAGATGTCGTTTTGTCCCTTTGCAATTCTTCAGAGTGACGCGGTCTTCTAGTGATATTGCACTTCAATGGGGCGAGAGTGATCACCGCACTTTTCCTTCTGGCGTTCCAGGGCCTGCGAGAAATTTTACTTACGCGTGTTGATAAATAACTTGTACACTCACGAGCTTGGCGAGTTGCAAGTTTTGATTATAAGCATCGAATAAAATTTCTCGTGTATCTCATTTCGCACTGATTACTAGTTTTTTTTTGGTCCCATCGAAAAACCGGAGCGGGACATACGGAGTAAATACAGAAACTATTGTGCTATTCAGGGGTTATCTGATAGTGAGATCCTCTTCCGATTGCGCCAATTTCACGTAGGACAAAGTTTCGATCTAACATGTGGCAAATCGATTTAAATCATAGCCTTCGCTTACAACTATGCTTAAATTAGTTGCCTAATGAAACCGCATTGATGTCATTGACTAGGGTATTCGGTCATGTTTCATTGTTGCAACACCTCGAAATTATAGCTTCCGTAAATCATGACCAATCACGCATACTAACTGCTAAGCCTATAATGACCACGAGAGGTTCAAAAACGGTAAAGTTGTCGTCATTCTTATCCGCTATGCAGTTGTCTATCAGGGAATGGGATAACCTCGCGGCGGAGAAGAATGACTGCAAATTTACCGTTTTTGAGCCCCTAATACTCACTTCCTTGCTCATCAGTTTCCTGTCCCACACCCATCCACGATCAGCACAGAAGTCGAGGAACATGGCAGTCGTGTTATTCTTCCACATGAACTCGGATGCACGATAGTCCTAAACACTGCGATCATCCCAAATCTTCAAACTATTCAATTCAATGGTTTCACAGTAATGTCAATCACCAGCCTTGTTACGATGAAGCGAATATAGGTAAAGGTAAAGTTCTACTCCTAGGATCTGCTAAGGCAGTTCCTAGCAGGGTATTCGAGACCGGAATTGAACCCGGTGAAGAGAATAGGGAAAACTTTTAGGAAACCTTCAAATCAAATAGTCTTTATGTATGAAACCTGCGGGAACGCGTGGTGGTAGTTGTGCCATCCCTCCCCTCCGGTAAATGTGGCCAAGTATCCGTTGTCTACTGCCGAGATCTTCGTGTCAAAGGGCTTGTAGCCGAAAGAATGTGCGGCCGAGTTGATGACCCTGAATGGATCTCACTAGTGAAGGCAGAAAGAATGTCAAATTGCACTCCATCTCTCTGCGACGTCATTCATATTGTCACCTCTAGTGTCTTGACACGACCATACCATAGAGAGAACAGACAAAAGGAATGCACTTGGCCATTTTTCTGCCTTCACTAGATCTCACTGTCAGCCAATCGTATTGAGACAATATTTCATGATTGAGATGAAAGCTAATATGCTGCAGACAGTGTCAGCGAATATGAATAGCAGTATTATGCAACCCAACTTAACCGTTGCCCTTGCCTATATACCTCGCAGGAGAGGAGATCAGAGAAAAAAAATTGCACGCTAAAAATACAAAAGACTTTTGATCAAAAACATTAGCGCTTATTAAAATTAATTGTTCTGATTAGGATGCATTGCATAATAAATTGAACTCACGGCTCAATTCACTGGGTCATCGTTTTTAAGCAAATGCCAATGATACACGCGTTTCACTCCACTCTGTTGCATTTTCGACTCCAAACCTGTGCCGTCGCTATGAGTTTGGAAGGGATATACAGGATAGCTAGTAGGGTTGCCTAGACGAGCGCATAAACCGCCGGGTTAAACGAGCGCTCGCCTAAGAATAATGAACTTCAGAAGGCTGCAAATGAATAAATTTACATCAAAATGAAATCTTGAAACGCTCTATGATCGTTATTAGAGCCTTATGTTCTGATATTTTCAAAATCCGCTTTGATTTCGCTTTGATTTTAATAGCTACATAGGACCGATACATTTGTATTCTCACCAGGATCCGTGGTAACCCAAGACAAGACGCGTGAATCCAACGGTGAAGAAGCACACGAATGGATGCTCGTTCCATAAGAAAAAGGGGATGGCACTGACGATGGCAAAGAGAGTGGGAGCGATGATAAGGAAGTATCTGAATGGATTGACCCGGTTCAACCAATTAGGGATCACATTACAGAACGTTATTGACAGCCGTTCATTACTAGTCATTCCTCTTTGCGAGATGGAAGACGACCGCTAGGAACGAATTTAGGCCGTCAATAACGTTCCATAATGCGGCGGTTCCTACATCCAACTACACTGATCAGCCAAAAAGTAAGGTGAATTCAATTGAATCGGGTGAATCCAGCGAAAAATCAGTACAATGGCGCAGAATTGGAATAAAAAATTGCGTGAAACAAACTTCTTCTGGAATGCGAGCATGGGATCAGCCTCCAGGTCAGACATGTCGATCTTCTTTCCCATTTCGAACACCTGCAATTGAAGAGTAATTTTTGTTTCACAAACAGTTCCCAAAATTATTTTCGTTTGAATTCCTAAAAATATTCAGAATATTTTGACAAATGTTTTTGTTACCAGTTCAACATCAAGACTCAATTTCAATTATATCCTCGGTTCGAATTGATGAGAAAGGTACCTTAGGATGCTTCTTCAGCATAAGCCATCCCATGTGAGCAAAGAAGAATCCACGATTGATGTTGTGTGGGTCGGCATCGGAGTCTGTCCACTGAAGGAGACTTATTGCTACGACGAAAGAAGAATGGAACTGACCTTGTGGTGACAACGATGATTTCGCGCCCATTTGATCACGTAGTTCTGAAATGTATATTAGGGTTATCTTATCAAACTTCACTACAGGCAGGACTGAAATGACCGGCAGACCTCTACGATAGATGATTGCCGTGGGAATGGAACTGTACCTGCATTGTCAATGACTGTCCAATCATCAGGAAGAGCCTAACGCCGAAATTAGCCTGAATGCTGCCATTTTCTTTGTACATACGACAATGTTGATTAATTATAATGTTGTACTTTTCGTTTTTCAACAATAACAACACAATTCTCAACGGTTTCACCTTCAATGTTGCTCTACGGATTGTTTTCCCCCTGATTCGTCCGTCGAATGGTTAAGATTAGGGTGTCGGGTATTTATTGACAGCCGGGGACCTCCTAGTCATCTAACTTCATTCCTAGCGGTCGTCTCTTATTTCGCAGAGACCACCGCTACGAGTGAGTTTTAGACTAATAGGAATGGGAGGCTGTCAATAAATACTAGGGTTCTCTTATCAAAGCAATTAGCTATTCGGGATCCCGGATTACGGTGCATTTGTTTAACGGGATCCCGGAAGACGTTCATTTTTTCAGGGGAATGGCGAGAGAGCGGTCATAGTAAATTCGCATTTGCTTATCCGGGATCCCGATATCCCGTTTGATAAGGGAACCCTAGTAAATACCCAAATGCGACACCCTAGTTAAGATTCATCAAATGCGTACTTTGAATGCCTTGTGTGTCCAAAGTCTGTGCGCCCCTGCAGTTATGGAGGTCATCATGTACCATCCAATGCTGAATGCTGAAATATATTCTCTTCATATTGTGAAGTAGACACTCCCCCCGTTTCAGATGATTCACAACCTTCATACTACATTCTCCCGGGGGAATCTATTGACATACCTCAGCATTTTGATCGCTGGAACGGCATTTCAAAAGATTCGAAATGAAGTAACGAAAATAGTCAACACTACAAAAACACCATAATGCTATTCCAGCGAGAAAAATACTGGGGGATATCAGGGAACTTCCCGGAGTCCCCGGGATCCCCGTTCGCTTGGGGGATTCGTTTGGACTGTTTAATCGAAAGCAATTTCGAAAATAGTTTGCTCACCGTAGATTATAGTGATAATCTTGGCGTATAACGCGAGTAAGATTCCCATTGCGGCTGCGATATGAAGGCCAAGAAGAATGAACACGTACTTCCACACGATTTCGAACTCGTGAACTTCCTGCAATATGATCGCATTTTTGCCTTTTTTCATAGCTCTTCTGTTTTAGAAATTCGAACTACGCCGATCTCATCCATGCAATTGGCTGGCTTACTTACACAACACTCACGTTTTTAAAATGATAGTGGGAAATTTCGAACTCCAGCTGTCCCAGACTGGGACTCCCAGTGCAGTGGGCATTCTTATGCAGCACGAATGCAAGTGCTTTGATTTGGTTCCACAGGGAACATTTATTGCGATTCCAGTCAAATATGGCGCATTATACCTCCTTTGCGAGTTCGTCCATCTCCGCTATCTCCCCGTACTCCTGTGCGAGGTAGCAGTCTTCAGGATTCGCCACCTCTTGTACATCGTCCTCCTTCATCACGTCGGCCGTCATTCCTGGATTCCAAGGTTTACGGAGCTTTTATTCTAATGCAACTGCATTCCGGGAGCAAGAGTGCAACGTCCAGGCAACAGATAATAAGAAATGACGAAAGTGCGAAATTCGATCAGAATTTTTTTTTATTATTACACATCTCGGGGGGGGGGGGCTAGGCAAACGTTGCAAGGGTGTTTTTAGAACGCGTTACGGAAACGGGTGGTGATAAATCTAATCTGAAGCGAGGCTCAGGCCGAGGAAGAACGTATCGAGCTTTATGGACCAATCCGACTGCCAGGAAGGCTGACCTGGCGGTTGACTAGGCAAGATAACTATGTGAGCAAAGCGGGAGAAAGGGAACTTCCTTGGTTCTATTGCAGCAGCATCGAACCTTTATAGGCACGCTTGCCAAACTTGTATTGCCGTTCCACAATTAACTTGCACCTGATTCCTTGAAAGAGGGAAGAATAGAACGCTGATACTGTGAGGCAAAGCATTGAACAATGATAAGGAAGCATGGAACAATGACAGGAGCGGTTTGAGCCTAGTCTTTGTCTTTTATATCGTAATGAAAACAATGGGTGGGCCGAATTCAATTCTCTTTCCGCCCTCCTTCCCACATTCCCTCTGGACGGTCTGTTCAAGAGTGGCCGATTCGAACTTCATTAATATAAGTTCAAATGAAACGCATAACTACTTCATTCTTCTTGTCTGTCTCCTCCGCGCCCGGTCACTTCTAGTAAGCTATGGACAACTGCTGGTGGAGTGCGCAGACAATTAAATACATTGGGACGCCATAGTTCGAATGGAGGTTCGAATGGTCATTCCATTCTATTCGAACTATGGCGTCCCAGTGCATTTCATTGCCTGCGGACTCCACGAGCGGTTGTTCATAGCTTACTAAAAAGTGACCGGGCACTCTAGTCTGTACTCTCTCTGGTCACTCTCGTCTCTCCCCATTCATGTATACTCTCTGGTAAATGCGTTGAGCGTTTTGCACGGTCTCACTCTCGGCTGTTCTCCTCTACCGTCCATCGAGAATATGGCGGTCGTTTTCTTGAAATTTATGAGAATTTATCATAAAATCACATAAAGCAATCTAACTCCTTTCAGTGGCAATATTTTGAAAAGCGGTAAACTGCAAAGTTGCTCGACTTGATGAGATGAGCAACTTTGCTGTTGACTATGAAATGATATCGTCAACGATAAAAGAGATATAAGCGCTGTTATTCATAAGACTAGCCGCTAATTGAGAGGGTAGGGTAGGGGGAGGGGAGGGGATGGAGGGAATTAGCCCCTTGTCGTATGAATAACAGCGCTCTATCTCTTTTGTCGTTGAAGATATCAATTCATAGTCAACAGCAAAGTTGCTCATCTCGAGCAACTTTGCTGTTTACGGCTTTTCAAAATATTGTAACTGAAAGGAGATAGATCGCTTTATGTGATTTTATGATAAATTCTCATAAATTTGAAGAAAACGGCCGCTTTATTCTCGATGGACGGTACATGTACTCTCTACTAGTGTGGGGTAGTCGATTACGTTAGCAAAACGACACTACATTTCGCGTCTGTACCTTCATTTCCTTTCCTCTTGAGCGGTGGAAATGGAAAACCGACCGCGCAAAATATAAGGAAATGAAAGACGTAGACACGTCGTCGATCCCCCTCGATTCTAATGGAGAAAAAAAACGACTGAGCAAGACGTGTGCGCCTTTCATTTATTTCTATCTTGCGCGGTCGGTTATTTTTTTTGGAATCGAGGGGGATCGTCGATGTCCTTGATTCCGTTAGCAAAACGACCGCGCAAGACGAGAGGAAATTAAAGATGCAGACGCGAAATGTAGTGTCTTTTTGCTAACAGAGTAGACTACCCAACACTAGTGTGGGGTAAGTCGATTCCGTTGGCAAAATGATTTTTCATTTCGCATCTTCGTCTTTCATTGCCCGTTTGTCTCTATGGTGCGTAGACGACCGCTAGGAATGAAATGAGACGGCGGAGGAATAACGATCCTTTTGCCAATGGAATCGCGATCCCCGAGCCGTCTAACTTCATTCGCAGCGGTCGTTTGTGCAGTATAGAGACAACCGGGCAATGAAAGACGAAGATACGAAATGAAAAATTATTTTGCTAACGAAATCAACTGGCCCACTCTACTCCACACTACTCTCTACCACCACATAAAGCATGGCGCAGTTGCCTTACACATCACTTGGGAGTAGTGTGGGCAACTGGCTGCCCGATTCTCGATCCCATCGTCGGCGGTCGATCCATGGCCCCACAATGGGTCACGGTAAGATCAAATTACGTTGGCAATTGCCCCTCCTACATTGTGGAGAACACTGGGCTCATGCAGTTCAGCATGAATGGAGAAATGATTTCTAAAATAAAAACGACCATTAAAATGTTCAAAAATTAATTCGTCGAAAAATAATATCTCGGACATCTAAATATGGTACATTGACCTAATTATTTTATTTATTAGCTCGTAATATTAGGTTGACGCATAAGTCTTGGCAGATCTATATTTCACATCGATTATCTTCATACAATCTGATATTAGCCATTCATCGTAATTATCGTAGACTCCCCACACAAGACCTCATTAGCCGCCACCATCACCAGCCTCTTTTGCAATAACCCGCTGCGGCGCGCTTTTTCGAAGTTGGTCGATTCGCGCGCTTTTTCACCTCCACGGTACATCACCCTGGCTCAAGCAAAAGAGCAACCTAGAAGGTCTCAACGGTAAATTGTAGCAAGCCAAATGGCCAATAACACTGATTTTTTTCTTCGCCCAAATTTCAATTTTCGCGGAGTTACAGCGGAAGTAGTGCAAAAAACCGAAAACTTTTCTGCGTGCAGCTAGGACCTCATGCTTCTCCCAGTTGGCGGGTAATAGTAGGAGCATTAAAACTGTGTTTGGGGAGCCCGGAAAAATCAAAACGGGGTATGTTATTAATGTTTTTGTCAAAAAATCTTATCGGTTTGGGCCCAAAAACAACATTTTTTAGCACTGTGGCTGTATTTCAAATCATAAATCTTTCTCATATCGTAATTTTAACCGCGAAAGAGACTGGTGATGGTGGCAGCTAGTAAGGTCTTGTTTACGATAATTACGGTGAATGGCTAATATCAGATTGTACGAAGATGATCGATGTGAAATACAGATCTGCCAAGACATAAATGCGTCAACCTAATATATATGTATTTCACGAATTTTTTAGAATGTTCTGACTTTTCTGCACCTGAGTCTCCTTTAAAATGCCGTTTCTCTCATAGAACACGTGGTAAATTCGATTTATCTGACATTTTGAGATAATTCCAAAAATGTACATAAATCACGGGTTTTTAATCCAAAAAAACTGCCAACAAGAGTGTACACCCAGAAACTCTCGCAAAAGATTGTATTTGAAGGAGCACGCAGACAATTTGTCACAACAGATAATCAAAAGCCAACATTTTACGATTTCATACATTTCTCCTAGGGTGTCATTATGGGAATTAAAGTACATCATCTTTTTATCTGCAAGCACAAGCGACTCATTCTATCTTTCTTTTCATAGACAGCCGGTCGGAATGAGAGAACAGACTACTATGGTACACTTTAGTTCCATTTTCGACACCCTACTTTCTCCGCTTTTACTGCCAACTCACCCCCTTTTCGCGGTAACCCCAACATTAAAGAATGTCGAGTAGCTTTATCGTGTTCGTATTGGCTGCATTGTTCTATTTTTCTTCTGTTAGATTTCGAGTAGAAAATATTTTGATTTGCATATTATGTGCATTATTTAGTCCGGACAGTACTGAACTGGCGGAGAAGACGAAGAGAAGCTCTACTTGTTCCTTGTTCGTGCGATGGTTCGTTCAAGAAATGTTATTTTCCTGTTCATTGTTGCAAGCAATGTCCGAGAAACCTGTCACTTGAACAACGAATGTAACGAACCGCTCGTTGTTCTTTATCACCGCCCACTCTGGTTACTGCTTCACTGACCAAGTACATATATAATGCGATTTATTTCCCATTCGTTGTCTTCGCTAGTTGCTCTTTGAACGGTTCTTTTTCAGTGAATTGAGTGCTCTTGTGATTAATCTCAACGGTGCGGCTGTCTCTTAGTTCGATAAAAGTCGCACCCAAGAGACAAATGGCAAATGCACTGAATTCATTGAAAATGGAACTTAACAGTTTCACTTTTAGGATTACTCAATGGATTTGTACTCACTGGATTTGTACTCAATGGATTATACCTCAATGGACACTTATGTCAAGCTATCCAACTCTGTTTTCAAGCTATCAAATGTCTCCTACGATAGGACGATATTTTATGATGAAGTACTGCTTGGAGAATTTCAACTCGACAAAACTATCCACTTTATGGAAAGGACTAATCTACCGATCGCAATTTTGGTGAGCTACAATGAGAATATCGCTTCCATTTGAACATTTAGGTGACTCTGTCCTATGTGGCAATGGTTTACTTCGGTCAAAAGTGGATGGCACAACGCAAGCCTTTGGATCTTCGTACAGCCCTTGCATTCTGGAACTTTGCTCTATCCTTCTACTCTTTCTTCACATTGTACAAAATTGTACCATTTGTTCTACAAACTCTCAAGCAAGGAGGAATATTTGGTAAGGCTCGATATTTTCAAAGTCTAATATTTTCAACTTTTAGGAACAGTCCCCTGGAGAAAAGGGGACTGTTCCTAAAAGTTGAAAATATACTCTGGAGAAAACGCTTTGAACGCCAGGGTGTAACTCCTACTCGACTGGCCTAGCAGTCCACCGGCAGGACCACATCCCCCCATGGATTATCCCCCTTACCACGCAATTAAGACTTTTTTTAGGAACAGTCTGCAACAACTACGGCCAATATACCGATCCGATATCTGGCTACTGGACATGGTTATTCGCGTTGAGCAAAGGGCCCGAACTCTTGGACACTGTCTTTCTCATTCTTAGGAAGAGGCCGGTCATATTCTTGCATTGGTAAGCGATAGGGGTTCTAAATCTGTAGTAAAGTGCCTTTGTCACTCGTCCAATCCACTCGGAGCGGTAGTCTATCGGCCGTAGAGTTAACAACTCCGTGGAAATTGACCGTTGATTTGCTTTTGGCTTTTTTGTTCCTGGGCAGGGTTGTTTGGTTATTACCTCCAATGCGTGCAAATTCCCTCGGAATAGTTGCCCATAACAAGAGAGAGATAACCGCTCGGATGACAGAAAAGTGTAGTTTCGGTTTCATTTCCTCACCTAGTAATAGCTAATTCGTGCGTTGGGGCAAATGTTCCAGTCACTAGAAATAAAAGAACAATGGAAATGAAGCACTTACAGGTACCACCACTCGGTCACATACCTGGGCTTACAGGTCCTCTACGGTCAACTGATCGCAGCCGCTAGATGGGGAGTGGTATTGAATGCATCCGTACACACGGTTATGTATTTGTGAGTGAAATACTTTGTACTTAATTTAATTCAAGTCATGTCTGCGCCCGCAATAAAGGAGTTGTAGCACGAACTTTTTATATGGCGACTATCCACATTCGCCACTCAATCGTGGCGAACATGGGAAGTCGAATGACACCTTTTCGCCGTTCACAGACGTTTCTCTGAATATTTATTTAGATTGCTTAAGGTACGGGACCACGTCGATCTCATAGAGTTGGCAAAAGTAGGTCATTGTATGCCTGTCTCTCATCAGTCCTCTTGTATCTCGGCCCCTTCCCCATCCTATTGTCTACAGTATTCCGTAACTTTGAACATTCACCAAAAATAAGCGAAACGTCTCAGAACATTAAGAAAGTTGTCAATCGACTTCCCACGTTGGCCCCTATCGAGTGGCATTTCACCTTATGCTCAAAAAGTTCATGCTACAGCTCCTTTAATCCCTTTTTAATCATGTGTTTACTCGCTTTGCAAATGGACTCCCAAAGGCTTCAAAAAATGTATGAACTTAAGATGTGATAATTTTCAACCCAAGTTTTGGCGGCACCATGCCGGAAACTTCCCAATTATTATAAATTAGATATGGGCACTCCAATGAACGTTCTGTTAAACATGACATTCATTGTGGGTGCCCATGCCTACTTCCAGGAAAAAAATCACAATTTAATTCGAAAGTTTCCTACGCTTCCGCCAAGGTCGTTTTTAGCTTGGGCTGATCAAAAATTATGTTTCTTAAAGATCATTGCATGGAACCTTGCAGCTACTTCGGACTCAAGGCACTCAACATCCGAACTCCAAAGCATCTGGCGAAGTCGCTGACTCTACTGCAGATCATTCAATTCATATTCATGGTCTATATGTGCTTGTACATGTTCAACTTGTTCATCAACAATGAGCTTACTGGCAGCAACTGTGCCGAAGGAAGGTATGGCCATGCTATGTTAAATTATAAATGCAATTCCTGTCATTCTGCGCGATCGTTCGGTCTGATAGAGACAATGCCAGTTAGAATTCAACTGCTTGCGTACTTTGCTAGAATAATATAACTCTATTTTTTCTAGTTGTTCTTCATTTTTTCATATTGGGTTCCAATGTAGATGCATTCAGCGCACTTCACATTCATCTAAACTCTACTGAGTGTAGTTTGTCTGTTCATGCGATAGACAACCGTTCTGCAGAGATTAGACCAATGAGAAATGCACTAAATGAGCGCATAAGCGAACGCCAACAACACCCTCGAACCTCGCTCTTTCAGGCTGGAATTGATGCCATTGGGTTTCGTTGTGGCCCTCAGCTATCTCGTCTTGTTCTCTGATTTCTTCATTCGTGCCTACGTTCGAGGACAGTCCCCAACGAAGCAGAGAGTGACCAATACCGAGGATCAGAAGGACAAAACGGAGAAGAACAAGGATTTGTAATTGAACATGAGTATTTATGGCCCATAAATTATGGGGATATGTCCCTCTGTTATGCTCTCATTTGTTATAACTTGTACCTAACACGAGTACTTTATTTCGATTTACTATTACTACGGTTAATTTTGATAATGTATTAGAGTCTTTAAAAAGTGTGCGTGTATGGGAACATTCTTTGTGGGATAATAAATATTCTGAATTTCGGAAGAAATGTTTATAGTTTGTTTTGGGTTTACACTGCACCTTAAAGAAGCCGTAAACCGAGATCGCGGAAGCGCTTCCCGAAGGAGGAATCAATACTTGGGGAAGAGGAGAGAGTACGCGGAAACGAGAGAGCGCAGAGAAAAAGAGTATTGAATCCTCCGCCGGGAAGCGCTTCAGCGATCTCGGTTTATGGCTTCTTTAACAACACGGAAGAAGATTGCGGGTTGCGCAGTTAGGTACTATGAATTTAAAATGAAATGTTATACGAAATACGAGCCCTCTCTTTATTTCGCTCCATGTCTTTCTTTTGCGTGCTATTTCGTCGTTGCTTTGAAGATTCGTCACAGTTTTGAATGGGTTTTATTGTAATATATGAATAGGCCGAATATCAAATCATTATTTTTTTTTTTAATTTTGATCTGAATTCGTTCGTTTTCACGCGTGTCTTGGTGAATCGTATCCAGTCTTCATGTTCATCTTCGGTTGTTCTAACAATTGCTGAGGAATTGCTGAATGTCAAAAAATGATTGGTGAAAGACAAGTGAGACAAGTAGGGACATTTTTCGGTCGATGAACTTCTGTGCAATCACATTTGCCATCACAACTTTCTTCAATGTGAATATTTTTGTTCGTTATTTTTTCCATTCGAAAGCTCTCGACGAGCTGGTTTTAATGAGCTTCACTTGCTCTTGACGATTTTTGCATCTGTATAAGTTATAGAGGAAAGTACGAAAAAGTTTGGCACATCATAAAACTCGAGCCGTGCATTTCCCAAACTATCCAAAAAAAACAGTTCGACGGAGCATGAAATTCTGCGCAAAATGATATGTAAACGGAAAAAATAGCCGATGCCACAAGCACCTTTTCAGTCGAAATACTGTATATATTTGGTGCAAGACCGGCTAGCGCAGTGGTTGTGCGCCATGCGCGAGCACGAGAGGTCACGAGTTCGATTCCGGCCGATGGAAGATCAACCAAAATTCAGGGCTGTTCAAAATAACTTATGTGATAAAATAATTATGCGAAAAATGATGATTTACAAAATATCTAATAGTTTTGTCTCTTCTATTTTAATTCTCCTAATCTACCCAGAATATTTCGCTGATGCAATTGTCGATGTCTTGCATTGCCGCTTCATCATCGTCAATACGCAGTGTTTCTTCCTCCTCTTCATCAGATTCTTAAAATTCATCGGCAGTACTCTTTCTCTTTCCTCTGGTCGATCTTCTTTGTCCTCCTGTTGTCTTCAGCCGCTGAGTCTCCAGTCTTGAGTATAACCCGAAAAGTTGCTTCTCTGTTGGAAC
>JACMIF010001874.1:0-20889 GCA_014805445.1 Diplogasteroides magnus | reverse complement strand
AAAGCACGCTGTTACATCAAAATCATGTTTTCTCAATAAAACTAACTTGATGCTGTTTGAAGGCTTCAGAGGAAAATCGCGCGAATTAAACTTTTCATATACCATCATTTCGCATAATCAAAAGCATTTTAAAATTTGCCTTCAGAAAGTTTCCTAACGAACCATGATGGCCCAAGTGCATAATGGTTTCCACCGAAGTGAACGAGTTGCATATTGGATACCAGCCTATATGAACCTGTTCCATGATGGAGAATGCCAAGATAGAACATTTCCATCTTGGTTCGGAGAGGCAGTACTGTCAACCATGATGGGCCAGGAGCATAATGGCTTTTGTCCAAAATGAGATGCTTTCAATATGATTCGACTCCAATATGTGCTGAAGCTATTATGGAACAACCCAACATACTTTGCGCTCATAATGGTTGAAGGAGTAACATTGGTCTGCCGTCTATCGATGCTGTTTTGTCTCCAATGTCTAAACGAATACGTCCATTTTGACTAATGAAAGTGTGTTTCTGACAACAGGTCTATGAAATCATGCCGAACCAGCAGATCAATTGTAGAATTCAGGTCACTCTGCATTCGCCGTTGACGCCGTTAAATGAGCGCTGTCACACGTCAAACACGGCTACAAATATCTTCGTTATTCAAGAATTATATGAGATCTGCTCTTTCTAGTTACAGCGAGCTTACATGTGACCGTTTTTATCATGTGATTTACTGTACTTGTAGTTATACCCCATTGTAATACATCATTCTATTGTTCAAGCGTATCTTTTGGACTTGTCGATATTGTTGTTTATGCGATCCCGTCAGGTCCATCCTGTTGCCCATTAATTTATTTGCCTGTTGCCTTTATAAGTATGGTCAATGTAGTCTTTACAACTGCTTTCTTCATTCGTTTATATGCTTTTTCACTGTGAAACAGCCTAGTTGTTATAATGTGCTACCAAAACGTTTGTTTCGATACGATAAAGTAACATGCGACCACTGGTACATCGTCCACAGAACAAGCCAAGATGGCTGAATGCCAATTTGGTTTGGCCTGGGCGCGAGCGATCCGCCAACATGAGCCCGCTCCATTCTGACTCGCGTGCACCTCAAAGGCGCAAGCCAGAATGGACCCGACTCAGATTGGCGGAGTCTCGATCGCCCGGACTGAACCAATCTGGACAAATGACACATAGGTGCACATCCGAAAAACAGCACCATCCAATCTACGAGGGGGCTTATCTTGGCGTCCAACATGGCCCGTCTCCATATTGGCGAAAGTGACCGACTTTCGCATATTTTTAAATCAAAGTTTCTTATATCATTTGTATAAGAAAGGAGAATGGAAGGAGATTGTGATGATTCGTGATCCCATTGAAAGATTCATATCTGGATTCTACAACAAATGTGTGTGAGTGAAAACCCGTGAGACATTCTAATCTCAATTTGATTGAGTGATCCTCGTCGAATCTCAAAAAGTTCCACCAATTGTTATGGATGTTGGGGAGATATGGAATGTGTACTGAGGAAACAATTAGAGAGTAGTCAAGTGAACATCAATCTTTGATATTCCATCCATCCGTTTAACATCTCAGAATTGGGTCAAATACCTTGGATATGCTACTCTCGGTAACATGCAATGGCACTTTAGTCCACAGAGTTGGTAAGGAATAAATAGTTGAGAAGAGGAGATTGGAATGAGATTGAGGTATTGTGAACAGTCACAATTTCCTTCTCTTCTCACTCATATCAAATATTCATCATATGATAGAGAAGGTCTTGTAAGGAAACTTCTTCCTGTACTTGAGATGTCGGGAGTAGATGAGGTAAGTAAAAGAGTCACTCAATTCATGAATGATGAACATTCTCAGAAGAAGTTAAATGAGATACGAAAGGAACTTCTTCATGGAACAACTCAACATTCAACCACACAATTTGATGACGATCTCCAAATATACAAAAAGTAACATATCTTCCTCCTCCTCATCAAGAAGAACTTCCATTCAGATCTCTCATTGAGAACAAATCCTTCCTGAGGATCTTCCTCAGGATGTTCCTCTACGATTTCATCATCTACAACTATCGACTTCCATTGTGAATGTACAGTCTCATTCAATGTTTCGGGTGTTTCCTTTTCTTATATCCGAGCTTTATTCTCATGTTTCACATTCGTTTCTCAATGGGTATAGTTTCTTCTTTTATCCGTTCACTGTGAGTACACACTTTTCTCTCTATATTCACTCTCATCTCAAAGTTCTTTCATATTTTTGTGTTCAAACATCAAGATATGAGTAGACGAATTGAGTCGAAACTAAAGTGAACTGAAACGTGCACTTGTGATACAATCAACGAAACAGAGGAAAGAGGAGAGATTTCATCTTATAATGGTGAATAAGCGATAAGGAATGCAAAGGACAATGACAATATGATTCATTTTATTTAGCTTCTCCTTCAATGATAATACATAGAATAGAATTGTGTAATTTTTGGGATGCGCAGTTTATCCGAAGTATGACTAACAACATTCGGTATTTCTTTTAAAAAACATTCAAGCATTTGTCTTACCAAACTTTGTCAATCTACAGTGCAGTAAATGGGTTCTACTCAATATCTTGAATGTTTCTACTTGGTTCTGTTCCCTTTATCCCATTGAAACTCCAATAAGCTTCCAAATTCGTTCCAATAATGTCAACGTTTCATTATCATATATTTAGACGAATGACAAATGCACTAAATGTGTTTATAATCGAACCTAAATTATCTCCCATCGATCGACAAAGGATTACTCCCAACATGATTACCGGAGTACGGTAACTAACTTTCAAAATGCGGACATTTGTAGTGAGAGTTTATTGGATTGTCGATTGAGCATTGTTTGGTCATCAATACTTGTTTATCCAATACAATCTCTCGCGTGTTCATCATTGTACATTCTATTACTTCGCTCTACAATCTTGACTTGAAAGACTCAATAGTTTCTCGTACTGTCCAGACTTCTCGGGCTGCTTCTCATCAAATACTTTCATTATCGGCTCGAATACCTTCTGAATTCAAATTATCTTTAATCTTAAAGGGAAAGCTACAGTATCCCACCGAGTGGAAGAGAAGGGCTCCATCGGTTTGTGGAAGGAAAAGGAAAGCGAGAATAAGGGCCTTTACAAGCCAATAGAGATGACACCATTGAGTGATTGGTTCAGCCACGTAGTTATCGATCTTAGAATATACAGTAAGGAATGGATGGGAATACGGTAACTGACAACTGCGAAGAATCCGAAGACACACCAGTAGACCATCCATCTTCTGTCATCTTCCATTGTACGAGTTCGAATGGCCTGAATGGGAGTCTCGAAGGGAAGACTACCGTATCCCACTTTGACTGTCGAACAGAAAGGATAGACGAATCCAATGAGATTACATAGAAGATCCGCATCCTCGCCCATAACCAAGTACAATGCAATAACACCGAGAATAGTGTAAGCAATCTGAACATAGAAGTGGGTCGCCACTCAGTCTGGGGGGGTTGCCACTCACAGTTTCCCTTTTGATGCCGTGACTTTCGAATTGATGAAAGACAGTGTTGATGAAGTCGTAGTGAGAAGAATAGAGCCAATAGTTGAGATCATTCTGAATAATAGAGGATACTGTAGTTATAGTAGATGATACCTGAATTGAGTGGAAGGACATGGATGAGATGAGAAAGGAGAAGAAAGTAGAGACAACCACTCACAATTGCGAATGATAGAGAAATGGATTGGCTTACCGGATCCAAGTGATTTCACGTTTAGTCACTGTCTCAGTCAGGGAAACATTTGCAATTTCAATTCTCCAAGTTTAAAGTTCAACCGTTTTCACTGTTAATTGGTAGTGTTTTTCCTATAGATCCCCCCTTCTGCAGTTCAAGTGTTATAAAGTATCTTCCTCGAATAAATAATTCCGTAATTAACTCAAATGGAAAATGTGACAACTTGCCGTAAATTGTGTTTGTATACGTCTAAAAGATCACTTATCAAAGAGCAAATAGAGTCATTTCATACGCTCGTCGATCTTTTGCACAGTGAAATGATTACATGCAGAAATTGTACCCTTAGTGAACACAAAACAATACGTATCTGCAATGATTCATGTTCTTTGTTCAATGTCGTGTGCGTCATTTGTATAATAATATCTCCACGCGTCATTTGGCCTTTGAACAAGAATTGAATTGCAGTCGTATCTATCTGTACACATTTAGTCACTCGTACACATGTCACAAAACTACAAAATGTGTGGTGAAATGGATTGTTGAAAAGTGCATTCTGATCATTCAGCCAATAAGAAAGTTCATTTTAGATCATCAAATACTCTTTATCACATTTGTAACTATCAATCACAAAAGATAATTTGATACTCTGAGTGAATCGATTGATATTGTCATTTGAATCTCTAAGTGGACTCATCTCTGGTCCATGAGATCATTCATGTGTGTACAGGAAAGGCTCTGATTGAAGGGAAACGAGGTACCTGATCACTGGGAGGAAATGAGTAATTGCATATACTTGAAAGAAACAACCAAAGGTATCATTAACTGTTTTGAGTTGGCATTGGAGTTGTTATGTATAAAAGAGGAACAAGAGCAGGGGGATTAGATCTTAACTTCCTTCCAAATGCAAGGGCTGTAGCAGGAAGAAGAAGAGAATCACCGAGAAGAGTTGGACCACGTTTATGAAATCTGAAGAAGGAAAGGAATAATATGTGAATGAATAGAGAATGTGAACCTATTGAATTGATATGTTCCCAAAGTATGCATTATCTTCCTTCTTTCACATTCAATTGCAGTTCTTGCATCGGCACTCAGTCCATATGCCTCAGAATTGAGGAATGTCAATGCTCTCACAAGGACAAATGTCGCCTTATCCATACTACAGCGATACATTGCATCAATCAGATCACACGGGTTCCTGAACGGAAGAATACCGTAACCTATTCCATCAGTCAGGGTGACTCACCCGCACTCTTCACTAAGTTGTACGGTGGTTGTATCAGGGTACTGTAGCTGTTTTCTTCCCGCCAGAAGTGCTTCATGTGAAGAGTTCAGAATGAAGAGTGCCAATACAGTATCTTCGATAAGAACACACTGAAAGGAATATTGTCAATCAAAGATCAGCTCATTCTATAGTCTTTCTATTCTGACTTCATTCTATTCAACAGAGGAACTCTAATGCACCCAATACACTCATTCACCCTTTTCATTTTGCACGTAGACATTCCATTTATGTAAGACATCACAGATGAATCCTTTCAAAGGAGAAAAGGTTTCATTTGTGACGTCATCATTCTAATCATAACTGACCTTATCAAAGAATGAAAGTTGTCTGAAGACATCATGTGTCTTCATGAATTCGATACAGATTGCCAATTCGAAGTTCAACCAATGTTCTGTTCTCTTTTGTGTTGATGTAAACTGAGTGGGAGGAGTGGAAGGCTCAAAGAACATCCATAATCAATGAAACAAATATTGTACACCAACAGTGAATGTGTTGAGTGAATCAACAGCTGGAGGTTTTGTTAGAATGTCCAAAAGTGCTCCTCCATTATGATTTCCACATCTGAGGATGTTCATCTTGTTATCGACATTCAGATAATCAGCTACTATCTGAAATGATCCCTTTCTTCATCAAATGACCATTGATTCTCTCATCAGAACCTGTTTGATCTCCCCGACAATCGATCACTTTCATTCCCCATACAAAATGCGCGAGTTTTATAGTGAGAGCTGCATTGGATAGAGGCCACCATCCAGTATTCACCCCACAAACATTCAATGTCTACGTGTATCACCTCATCACATTCAGCAACTCCAACTGAGAAGGCCTTCACATCTTCTGAAAGAGGAGCTGGAGAAGTGGCAGAAGAAGAGGAAGGAGCAGAAAGAGGAGTGAGAGGACGAGATGATGATGAAGGCATAACAGAAGATGGATTGAATGATTGGAATGTCCCTTGTTCCATTATTGACATCTGAAATAATAGTATTCCATCTCTGTGATCTCTTTGAATGTTTGACTTCTCTTCTCTCAACATTTACATGTACACATGTGCTACTTTGTGCCCATTTCACCTGTTTTCAGGTTCACAAAAGACGGACAAACGACATTTGGTATTCACGGACTTGCAGTTGCATGATGATGTTCATGTACAATTTCAGTGTCCCCATCGACGAGAATGACAGGTTGAAATGTCAAAATGACAGATGGAAAAGGGGAAGGGAATGGTACACGATAGGGTTTATAATTCGGGAGTAAAGTGCATTCGTCTGTTGTCTGATTCCCGAGG
Source organism: Diplogasteroides magnus (assembly GCA_014805445.1). Lineage (NCBI taxonomy): Eukaryota > Metazoa > Nematoda > Chromadorea > Rhabditida > Diplogasteroididae > Diplogasteroides > Diplogasteroides magnus. Next base: position 14,589 of record JACMIF010001874.1, on the reverse strand, counting down.
AGCGGTTGTCTCATTCATACAACAGACAACCGCTCCTAGAGAATCAGACAACAGACGAATGCACTCTACTCCCGATTTAGAAACCCTAGTACACGATCTATGTTCAAAGGGATTGTGTATACAGAGGAAGTGTGTTGATGTGAAGAAGTGATCAGAGTTCAGATGACAAGGAAAAGAGAGATAAGGTAAAGTGGAATGATCACTTACAGAAGAAGGAGGAGTGACAGAAGAACCAATTGGGGCACGATTACATTGAATTGCTAAATGGAATACAAGAATGAAAAGAGAGAGGGATGGTCTTACCCTTTGGATTCATTCCAACATTGATACATTTCTGGAATCGACAAGCACGACAAGCACATCGAATATCTGAAATGGAGTCAAATGAGTCTTTGTGTGGCCATTTGATTCATTCTGTTTCATTGATCACTGATCATCATTGCAAGACATTTGCACCTCCCAGATGGTCACGAAATGATCTTCCTATCTTTAGCGAGTTCTATCTTCATGCGTCATTTGTGTCACTCGAATAAAGAATGGAAAGGGAGTTATTGAATGACGACAATCCTTTGCAAACCATTCAACCATAATCCTTCCCCTATACGAGTAGTGATCACTCTAATTGTTCTTCTTTCGTCTATTCTCTCACGTAAACATCAAGACTCAGACAATCTAATATGCAATTCTACTCAATATGCACCTTACGGACTAAGATAGAAGAGAGGAAATGAGAAATAACGAAAGAATCATAGATGAAGTACCACAATTGAGTCACATGGTGACATGTGAATAGTCATTCTGAGAGGGAAGAGATCTGTCTACCCACGGACTATTTGAAGTATCTGATTCATCATATGATGTAATGTGATAAGAACACATGGGAGTGACAATTCAACAATCATCTCAATGATCTTTCTGATAACATATACAATCTCTTACAAATGACACATTATGATTCAATGAGATCATTGTACCAACCTTTGTTGAATAGACAATTTCCATTCTTGTGACACTTGAATCTTCTATTGCATATGATTGTTCTTCGAAAGAAGGTTTTGCTGCAAGTTGATCATTCATTCTTTCTCATCATCTTTGATGTGTTTATGACTGTGTAAGGATGTAATTGTCCCTCTATAGACTCTATTCTATCCTTGTACCGATCACTCAACTGCTTCACTATCACTGATCATTTCCGTCGTTCCCTCACTCAATCAACACATTTCTTATCTTTAAGGTTCCCTTTGATCAACGCCATGCCTACAACACAACAGATATGTGTGCCATTGTGATTCATTGCTCTTGTAAGTTGTGCCCTCACAACAGAAGAAATGAGTCGATCTTACGAATGATTCGCCCAATTGAATAGAGTCAAGAGTGGGTTTGGTACTGATCTGTTTCTATTCGATTCGCTCAATTGAGATGACTACAAAAGGGAAAAGACAAGAGAGAAAGACTTACCATCCATTACATGAGGCAACATTATAGTGCAATCCTGTTGCACGATCACCACATACAACACATAATTCATTGAATGATCTGAATACTCTTCCCTCTTCCTCTTTCCTATTCCATTCACTAACCTTCTTTCTGTCTGTAAAGGAGTATCTGTAGATTGTGGTTGTGCTGTCTGATTGACTGTAGAAGGGACAATCTGTCCCAATCCATTCAATTGGCCTCCTGACAAGAATGATGACATTGCTTGTGCTTGTGATGTAGTCATTGAAGCAAAGAGGGAAGAAGGAATCGAATGGGATACTGTAGATGTGAATGCAGAAGGAAGAAGAGTAGAAAGAGAAGATGAAGGTGTTGATGGAACAAGACCAGCAAGGGCAAGTTGAACAGAATCCATTGATGAGGATGCTAAAGAAGGAATTGAGGAAGGAAATAAGAAGGAATACTCACAATGAGGAAGATCCTGGAGAAGAATCATTGTCTGATTAGATGGAATGGACGACAGTTTGAAGGGAGAAGAAGGAAGGAAATGGAGACACGTCGTGATTGAAGACTCAATAAAGACTATGATCAAAGGATCTCACACAAACACTCCACAATCACGAAACTCGCACCCAGAGAGGGCGGGGCGACCCGAAAGAAGTGAATGAAAGAGAGAGAAGGAAGAGAGGGAGACCTTCCATCAACACATCAAACATCGGGAACCAAGAGATCGGAAACAGAAGAATTGTATGAGAGAGAGGGTGGAATAGGGGATGGAATGGATGCTTGGTCTCTTGCAATGACACATACACAACTGGAAGAGGAAGTGAAAAGGGAACGGACAGCGAAAACAGGAGAGAGATGAAGGTGTTGACGACACAGAATGATTTGTGGTCTAAGAGAACGATCAAAGGGGAAGAGACCAATGAGGAAGGATATAAGAGTGGTCAAGGGGAAGGAAGAGAAAAGGGGAAGGGGAAGGAAGAGAAAAAGGGAAGGAAGAGAAAAGGGGAAGGGGGAACATGAGAGATCTCTTTCATTGATCATTGTACACTCAAACATACAACTATTCGTTCACTTGGATAGAAGAGAGTGATGTAAGAGATAGAAAGACACACTCTCTATACACAGAGGGGGAGAGTCAATCTGCCGTTGGCACCTTCTCTTCTCTTTTCTCACGTACACACTTCTAATCAGAGGAAACAACTATACTCGAGAGAAGAAGGAAGTAAATGAGCCATTTTGAGTATTCCCAATCTCTAATCATTCCTTATACCCATCAATGATCAGCATCATCTCTCTTCATGTCTCTCCCTGATAACTGCCCCTTCTAACATTCTTCCCATCCCTTACCGTAACCACAGTCCTATTCTATCCCCCTCAACCTTCCCCAACCTGATCTCAGTGGTTTGTTGGTGGCGCCCACGCTTCCACTTGCACTCTACACAGAACACTCCACTCAATATGGTTAGACGGAGGAATAGGCAGCATTTGGTGAGAGATGAAGGTAGAGAGAGAGAGAGAGAGGATGAACTATGAAATGATTCTGATGTTGAGAGAGAAGTGATCTACGATCAGGGGAGGGTCACGTTGCAAGAGAGAATCAATGTAGAGGATTGGATAGAATGGAGAAGGGAAGGAATGAACACAGATCTATGATACGAGAAGAGAGAAAAGGAAAGAGGATACAATGACATCAACTATCATGGGAGACAATTCGAGAGATATGGATAGAGAGACAATCAACTACTATATGCACAAATAGATAGAATGTGTTCAACGATCAATGATCTTGTTAGAAAGATGAACAAACATTAGTAATGAATACACGTCAAATATCGAATACGTATGTAGAAAGATGTTGTAATGCAAGATATCTACAAACTAGGAAAGTTGTATTCAACTTTGCGGAGAAAAAGGAAACATTCAATTACAGTGTGTAGGTTGACATTTGATTCGACGCACTGAAACTCTAATTTTATCACCAAAGGTGTAATCCACTCGCATAATGTGATAGTACACTCTAACTTACAATTTGACATGCTTAATCATAGCATTATATGAGTAGGCAGATTGTACCAAACATATCAGACGACCGATACGGTAATCACATACAAATATTTTTAATGCTACAACTACGGACTATTTTGAAGGCTACAAAAGAGAAGATTGCGTTGGAAGGAATCACGTCTTTGTTTATACGACAAAATACCCACGGGAGACTTTTTCTTTTTGACATTTCTGACGATATATTACCATCGGGACTAAATCTGTGTGCCAACTGATTGTATCCTTATTGGATCACTTCTTTTTCGCTCTCTAAACGAATCTGGGAAACTCCCCCTAGTTTTAAGAGAACTAGTAGACTACCGTACTTACCAATCATGGACTGGGTATGAGTCATACCGTATGACGATGCACCATTGATTAGAGTACGGTGTATTGAGTGCAAGAGGGGATGACATGATGAAGAAGTGCATTAAGAAAGGAGTTTGCAAGGGAAGAAGGAAGGGAAACACCCTCAAAGGGACAAGATGAAGTCGAATGGAATGCAAAGGATAATAGACAAAAGTGTGTGTTGAGTGTGGGAAAAATGATCAGTGGACGATTCAAAATGACGAGAGAAGAAGAAGAGAAGATGAATGAACAAGAATAATAAGGACGAAAGAGGAAATGAATGGAAGAAGAGGAAAGGATCACTCGTTGCCTACAGCAACAGAAGGAAAGTAGAGACAAGAAAGGATCAAATGATGTTAAGAGAACGAAGGGTTTCATCTCTTTTAGTAGAATGAATTTGGCGAATAATGTGTACATGAAACGGACTCTTTGTGTCACTTTCCCCTTAAGGAATGAGATGAGATTACACTAATCTTGATATAGTCAAGGGATTCACATCACACAAACTCTTTCCAAACATATATGTACTCAAAAACAAAAAATCTTCAAAATAGGATTTCCGCTAACTCGTAGTGCAAATTTCACAAGTTAGTTATTTAAGATCCAATAGGCAAAATCCTAAGGTTGGCTAAGCCACTATGTGAAGCGCTTTGGCTTCTAACCAACTTGTGGACTTAACACATCGGATCTCCGACAACTTGTCAAATTTACTCGACGAATGGGCCGAATTCATGTTTTGAAGATTTTAAAAAAATTTTGAGAGCACTTATTTCTGACAGTCATTCACCATGTATAAAATTCAAATGATTTTTCCAGGTTAGTTTAGACAAATTTATTTAAAATAACCGCCATGTAGCGAAAACTCTTGGCTTCATAGTTCAAGAAATCACTAAATTAGGTGCACGGGTATAGATAGAATTGGTCCGAATGTTGGAGATAAGATCATCGAGGGCACGAATAAGAAGATTTCACAGACAGATCACGTATTAGAGATCGAGAGGAATAAAAGTACTCCATGTCTTATCCCATCTCTTCTTTCTCTACTTGAACTATAGAAATAGCAACAATACACAAATAAGTATTCATCAATGACAGACTATAATTGCATTCATTGAGTGACAAATTGTCCTCATCCCGCAATCTCCTCTTCTCTACTCATTCTCCTCATTCTCTTCCTCTTTCTCTTCTCTCCTATTCACAGTTTTCCCTTCTCTTGGCTCTTCAGATTCTTCCATTCTTTCAGTATCCTCATTCAATCCAGAGGGTCACTCTGCTACAATTCCATCCCCATCCTCCGTCCTATTGACTGTCCTCCCTTCCCTTTCCAGTTAATCCTCCCTTGTATGAATGTGTTCCCAAATGATGAAATGGTTGTTCCCCTCGATACCTCCATTCCCTTCCAATCCCTTGTACTCTCTTCTCTCCAATGACTCATTCCCTTTTCCCACTACAATCACAGTCGTTCACATTCGTTCATTCATCTCTGTCACACTTCTTTCCCTTTTTCGTCCATTTCACCGCCTACTCATTCTCATTCCTTTACTTCTACTAAATCTTTAATGGACTCCAAGTGTCTAGATTTGCCTTCGTTCTTTTTATTTAGAGTATTTCTTTGTCTTTCACTTTCCATTCTCGTCATTTCAACTCTTCTTCCTTCTCTCTTCTTTTCATTCCAAAGGAAATTGTGGCGGCTCAGTCAAAATGAAGAAGCTTTGCAACTTTGACGAAATTGAAGAAACTAAAAAAACTCCACATTTCAGACAGATTTTTACAAGGAAACGAGATGAATTCGTGTTATTTGTATGTTAATGAATGAGTGACAATGAATACGAGAAGTACATCTCATTCAACTTTCACTTCAGAATGAATGAATGTTGTGAGAATGACTTTCCTTCATCCTCTGCCCTTCTGTCCTCTTCTCCTTTGGATACTGTAGTTGAATTGCAACCTTGTTCCTTCAGACAAGCACACGTTGAGTGAGAATCCCTTTCAATTTCCAACTCAATCTTCTTTCCTTTCAGATTGATTACTCCTGTCAAACGAAATATCAACTTTAAGCCATTCATTGTGTGGATTGTTTTCACTGTGAGGAATATTCTTCATTTCCATAAGTGATGAATAGAATGGTCCATTGTTTATTCTCTATGACAATTCCCGTTAGTCACTGTACCATTTGTGATTCATCGCTTATTCACATTTGGAGAACGAGAAATAGAGTGAGACAGAGAGTGTACTTGAAAGAGCATTATTAAGGGATGTCTTGTCATATTCACTGGAGTTTGGACATTCCTGGATGGAATGTATACAAATGACACAGCCATATTGTGTTGTGTCACTGTATTCTTCATTGTGGGAAGTCTCCTGATGGGTAGATGCATACTGTAGAATGAAGAGAATGAAGAGATTACAGGTCTGAGAGTATGGAGACAATTGAGAGAAATGGAGGAGGAACAGTATCTTGAATACATTGTGAGTCATTCCATTCTCTTTCCACATAAGACACTCAAACAGGAAAAGATATCCACTTTGGCCACTCATGAACCACACATTAACTGTTTCTTGAAGAGAAAAGAGAATGAACAGAATAAAAAGGACAAGAAGAAGTCCTTCAGACATGGATACTCTCTGTATTCAATCTAGATAATCTAGTACTCAGTATTCATCGTTTATCACGAATTGTGGCAGTTGTGTGTATTTGTGTATTAGCAACGGCTATCTAAAATAATTAACTCTTATAGAAAGTATTGTTAATTTTACTTACTTCAGAGTGTAGTAATTCGTTTGACCATTGACAATGTAACCATAGACATTCCAAATTGTACGAGTATCCTTTGTCATTCCTATCCATGCTCAGTTTTAAACAAGAGTTTCGCATCTTCTACATTTTTAAAAAAGAAGTAGCAAAAAGAATTCGGGGTCAATATATCGGGTGCAATATGTATATCTATGAACGAATAAAAAGAGTTTTGAATGGATGTGAGATGATTGTCTGTAGACAGACTTTTCTGTTCAGTGTTTGCTGTTCTTGTTGAAGTGAAGAGAGTAACATAAGAGGTGATGACCCCCAATGACCCCCAATGACCATCCATTCCATTCACTCCATTCGTCATGATACGTCCATTCGTATGTCTTTACATCATATCACTTGTTCATTCTTCTCGTTTCTTCACTGTTTGTCCTATTGGACAAGTCTCCCTTGGAGGTATTCCCCTTTCATTCCCCCTTCATTCTCTTTATTCAGAGTGCATGGAGGGATTGTGTCCCAAGGAAGTCAAATGTATCAACAATCAATGTTGTCAGTCACTCCCATCCATTCCCTCCATTCTCACTTCATTCAGGTGCTCTAAAGGTCGAATCATCAGACAAAATTATTATAGGTGAGTGGGAACACTCATCATATAAATCCGGTAATATTAAGAAGATATTGGGAAGATCCATGAGGAGAAGGGAGGAAAGTGCAGTGGGGAAGGGAATGGACCAATTGGAGGCAAGTAGAATGATATAGAGAAGGACATCGTTATAGTCTGTCTTGATGAGGGAGAGTGTCCATTGGGGTACAAGTGCGAGAAGAATGTTTGTTGCAGTGAGTAAAAGAGAAAAGAAGAGAATGACAAGGAATTACAGATGAGGAAAAAGGAAGAAGACTGAAGAAGAAGAGAATCAGTGAGGAAAATGAAGAGGATTGGGATGAATTGGAAGGAATGAGTGATGAAAGAAAAGAAGTATCACAATGATCATTCACTTATCTTTCTTTGTCTTTAGGAAGAAGAAAAGGAACGAAGAAGTTCTAAAGAAGATTATGAAGAAGAAAAGACTCAAGAAACATCAGAAGAGGTGTTTTTAGTCAAGTATTGACAGAATTGGTTGTTGGTTCAGACTGATGAACTAGCCAAGAAATTGGAAGAATTGAAGAAGACTCTGAAAAAGTCAGGAAAGAGTTCCTTGAAGATTCCTGATACAGAGAATGAAGAAGATCTTCCTTCCTTTTCTCGTGATCGTCATTTGTGTCCATTTGGACATCCAATAGGAGGTACATTCCTTTTCATTCCTTTTCATTCCTTTTCATTTCATTCTTTTCATTCAGAATGTGTCAGTCTTCTTTGTCCTGGGGGATTTACCTGTCACTCTAATTTCTGCTGTAAACTTCTTTTCATTTCCATCGAATAATCTTCATTGAGGTGCCATTTCATCCGAATCCGAGTGCGAAGATTCCCTCCCCAAATGTTCTTCTCATTTATGTGAAGTGGACGATTATGCCAATTTTATGATAACATTCTGTCCGAAGACATGCGGCAAATGTGAATTAAGGGTAATTGATCGAATTGAAGGACAAAAGGTCATAGAAAAAAAGATATAGAAAGCAGCATTACAACAGCCACATAAGATCACACAACATGGAATACCACGAGGAAATTATGCATCAATGACTTCAATGGGAATTAGGCGACAACAAAAGGTTGAACTATTTCACACATGATTGGTTGATATGCTTACGTTGTTATACACGTTAGAATGATAATAAGAGATTCCCAAGAACAGAAGGAAAGTGTACAGATGATGCGTCGATGTGAGGATCGTCGTTCTGATTGTAAGGATTGGGAAAGGAAAGGATTCTGTTCATCTCCCACATACTCACCTCTACAAAAGAGCAAATACTGTGCAAGAACATGTTCACTCTGTTGAACTCGAACTAATAAAACCCAATTAAGGGTAATTTATTTATCGAATTGAAGGATTAAGGGTAATAGAAAAATATCCACGAAGCATCGTACCATCCACACAAGCTCACACAAAACATATTTCTTATATCTTTCATCTCAGCTTTTTCGTTTCTCTTTTCTCATCTTGTTTTTTCATGACAGTCTCATAGTATATTTGTATTTCCTTCAGTTATTTCAATGGACAACGGACTTCCTCGTAACTCAAAGTCAAAACGGATGGAATAAGTAATGCCCTCATTTCTCCATTTCTTCACTTAGACTCCACCCCAGACAGTCCTCCCCCCTTGATCTCTATATCTTCTTCGTGTCGACACAACATTGACAGTCTTTTCTTATTACATTAAGTCTTTATACGTCACAACACCGATCTCTCACTTCATTTCGTAGACGGAAACAGTCCATATTTATAGTTGTGAGTCCATTTGGTCTTTCCTCTAAATAGCCATCTAACGAGGCAGTTCACACCAATGTATGCATTCCTTCTCAGTCAACTTCTTCTTCTCTTTAATGCCATTGCTGTTTCATTCGGATCCACGGTCATTTCATTAATGACTTTCCTTCCCACCAACATTGTCTCACTTCAATTGTTCTTTTTATCCTTGTGGGAGTCATTTCATTCCATTCAGATCATTCACCTTGAGATGTTTCTACTCTGCAATGTCTGCCTTCTTATTCTCATTTCATTCACTTCGTAAGTCTTCATAAGATGATAATGAATGATCACTCATTTCAGTTCTCACATTTTATATCAGAAAGGTTATTACGACTTGTGTGATGAGTATTTGAAGATATCAAAGAGAAGTGAACCAGAATTAGCTGCCATCAAAGAATGCATTGAAAACGAAAGTAAGTTCTTCGTCTCATTTGTGAGAAAGTTACTTTACCGAATAAATAGAGAATTACGTAATATTTAATGTGAAAATAGTGACATGAAAAGGGGACATTCCAGTCTCAACAACGCGCACAATTGACGCACAGCGAGAACGAGATTACATTTCAGAATGCTACAAGAACATTTTCATGAATGGACAATTCTGCAGAACTCTCATGTATTTGGAGGACAAAATGGAGCACAAGAAAGACTTCATTGAGTAAGGGAAAGACTATTTGTACATGAGGAATGAAGACTCATTCAGAAAGGAGACGAAACAGGAAATAAAGGAGGAAATGAGGAAATGTTGGAAGATTGTAAAGGAGGCAGAGGCCATATTAGAGAAGGAGACAGTACACAGTCTATTGGGATGTTATGAGAATGAAGGTGAGAATATTACTACTTAAGAAAATGACTGAATAAGTCTTGCAGATTGTTTCGCAGAGATGGGACCATGCAATGACGGAGAATTTCCTTTGAGATTTGGTAGAAAGTAGATAGTGATAGTTGTGTTATGAGCCGATGTGATGAGATTCGAGTTAACTTTCGGGATCGCTTGCTATTTACTCTTTTCTCATAAATGTACGAAGTCTTGTTTGCAAAATATTAGAAGCAGGTCAATTGAAATAGCACTTCCAGTTGACAAACCTGATGCAGTTATCATCAATTACGCCCCCACAAGGAACATACAAAATATAATGAAATTAATTTTAATTCGTTTAGAATTTCCGGTTATTCAATAAAATGGTTCATTTTGATTCGATATTTGTGAAGTATGGAATGTGTACGAAGAAGTTGTTTCAGCACAATTACAGATGAAAACAGAAGGAGGAACCATTAATACCCAAATATATTCCCTAGTTATTTTGTTGAGACATTCAGTTGATCTTGTTAGTACACATCTTCTAGAGATGTTTAGTGCATTCTCATATAAATTTATCCAAAGTAAACACTGACGTTTATTCGTACAATAAGAAGAGTTTGAGGAGGATTTGTGGCACGAAGATTAGCAAAACATGTCATTCACATCTCGATCCATGCTCCACGTACATAGTGCAACACAAATATCAGTTTTTCATTTATTTTCTTTATCAACATGAATGCAAAAAAGAAGCTGGAAAGTTGTGGAAAACTATGAAGATACTTCGCAGGGACCATGCATGGAGTCGTTTTGGTATAGATAAAAATTACTCCATAAAGTATTAGGTTGAGGAGAAAGTCTTTGTGGATTTTTAAAAACATATCTTTCTTTATTTAAAGAAGCTGCACAATTCCATTGTGTGTGGTTATGTATAGTAGGCAGGCATGCCATTCTGGCACATATTATGTCGGACTGCATGCTTCTTCTTTCTAGAGTTATGACAAAGTTTTCGACCACTTCGCAGCTCCTCAACATCGGATTTCTCGATTTTTCCCGGACCTTCAAGCAAAGCATATATGCTTACTAGTGGATTATATTAACCGTGGGAACTATCCTCATATAAGACGATCCAAATTAAAAATATGCGAATGTTGGTCACTTTTGGCAAGGTGCAACAGTGCCATGTTGGCTTACCAAGATGCGACTGTTCCATTTTGGAAGGTCCCCTTTTTCGACCGTTCACCAATGTGCGACTGTTCTACTTTGGTTGGGGTCGGCCGATCGAGCCCCTGTCAAAGTGAGACTGTTCCACTTTGGCACTTTGGGTGATCGCAGCCAGACTAAATCAAGGCAGCGCTGCGCCTTATAGGCATGTTCTGTGTGTCATGCATCAGTATTCTATCGTTGTTTTATAATAATTATTCAAACATCTGACCATCTCAGTACAACAGTAAGGTCATTTCAATATGAAAAAGGCGCAACAGATAAAATAAGACAACATTAATCGTACAGAGAAAGATAAACGAAAAAGGAAGAACACATTACAAATATCTAGTAATCATTCAGCACAACACTAACTGGCTAACAATAAGCTACGGGCAATAACACCATAGGAATGAAAACATATAAGAATAAAGATTACAATGAAGCTAGAACAGATAAATAACGAAGGCAAAATACATTACTGATAATAATCACAGCTGTGAGAGGAGGATTGCAACACAGTTGAATGATGATGCCCGGCCGCGCACATAGAACACCCACGAGAATACGGAGAGCCTGAAGCGAATTTTTACCGGTGATCACCGATCAGTTTATATGCAGCACCTCTTATACTGGCTAGAAATAGGAAGTCAAACTCATGCAGGATTATGAGACACTATCTCACAGGAGTGAAACGCCCCTAGCACAGCAAAAAGTGAACCCTAGTCGACTTGGTCAAAATTAGTAGCCAAAAGGTCGCTGGTTCGGATCCCGCCGGATACAAACGTCTTTTGCACCAAGATGCAGGCACTTTCAGAAAAAGTGCCAGGGGAATAAAATGCTCGCCCTGACTCCCTCTATCGATTTCCGTTGAGAAAACAAGGTGTCATCGGAAGTCATATTTTTCTCGGACATAGTCACTTTTTGACCATGAAACACCCAAAATTTGCAAAAAAAAACTGCAAAAAGCCTTATCTCATCGAGACGATCAAGAATAACTATACTTTTATAGGGTTTGGACGCCTAGGAAAAAAGTTAGATTTTCCAAGTACGCACTTTTCCGATTTTTCCTACCTCTCAAACTGATTTTCAGACACTGAAATGTGGATTTTTGAACTCAGCGTGGTCGACTTAGTCAGTGACAAATGTTTCAGATAGGTTCACTTTTTGCTGTGCCAAGCCTCTATCCAGTATCTCACTCCTGTCAGATAGTGTATCTTATACTGGTTCTCACCAAAATGAAACAGTTCCATCTTGACACGCCAATATAGCACTGTTCCAAAATGGATATTGTTTTAATAATAAGAAAAATAATAAGAATCTAGTAATCATTCAGCACAACACTAACTGGGCAACAATAATGTACGGGCAATAACACTATCGAAAAAACATACTGGCTAGAAAATAGGAAGTCAACGTCATGCTGGTTTATACTGGTTCTTACCAAAACTAAATAGTTCTATCTTGGCAAAGCCAATATAGTACTGTTCCATAATGGTTATTGTTCTGGAATTTTCTTAAACCAAACTGGAACTGTGCTACTTTGGATTGTTTTGGGGGAAAAACTGAAAAGAACTGCGCTTTTATGGGTATGGCGAACTATCACATGTATGTGGACTTCATAAAAAAGTAACTAAAAGACCAAGACATACTGGCATCTTGATATAAGAAAATGTGAAAGGACCTAATCTTGTGCTCGCTCGGCTCGCTATTTTGGCGAAAATGGAGAGCTTCGACATTATTAGCAAGACCTGAAAATAGTTAACGTTAGTACGACAAATCAAACAATATGTCAAGATAGAACTGTTTCATTTTGGTGAGAACCAGTATAAACCTGCGTGAGGTTGACTTCCTATTTCTAGCCAGTATAGGAGGTGCTCCATATAAACTGATCAGTTATCACCGGTAAAAATTCTCTTCAGGCTCTCCGTATTCTCGTGGATGTTCTATGTGCGCGGCCGGGCATCATCATTCAACTGTGTTGCAATCCTCCTCTCACAGCTGTGATTATTATCAGTAATGTATTTTGCCTTCGTTATTTATCTGTTCTAGCTTCATTGTAATCTTTATTCTTATATGTTTTCATTCCGATAGGGTTATTCCCCGTAGCTTATTGTTGGCCAGTTAGTGTTGTGCTGAATGATTACTAGATTCTTATTATTTTTCTGTGCCTTTCTTAGATGGTCAATGCCTTCTTTTCAACAAGTTTTTTTTTCATCCATTTCGTTTCTTTTCATTGTGAAAACACCTAATTGTCATAGCAAGATGGTAAGATGTTTGCATTATTTCAATAAATACCTCGAATTGAGAACAATCCATATAGGTGCGTTCTAAAGCGGCAGACACCTGCCAAACTGGCACAATTCCGCCTTGGTTTGCGCCACTCGGTGTGCGCAAGCCAATGTAGAACTGTTCCAGTTTGCCAGACGACTCGAGTTCTTAGACCTGCCAAAGTAGCACAGAGCCAACATGGCAACATCGATGTCAGGGGCAGACTCCAAAGTGGAACTGTTCTAAAATGTCAACTTCCAAAAAAGCTTTGGAACCTCGAACATGTGATCGACGAGGTCTCTACGATAGAATGGGACGTTTGGTACTGTAGGACCGATTTGAAGAAATCATTTCTCAAATGCAACGATCCGGTCAGTTAATGCATTGGTTTCAAAATTGAACTCCATTTAGGTCGAGCAGGACGCATGTACGACTCATTTATCTTCCTGTGCTTGAGTGAGGAGAGATTTAATGAAATGAAATCTGATCCAGACCCGGAGAAGAAAAATGCAGAAGCAGCGTACGATATCGTAAGTTAATTCATTACTGAACTTATCGAAAATTATGGATTTAGAATTAGTTCATTTCTACGTTACGGTTCATTGAGAGACTGCACCTGAAACCTGTTTTTCCCAAAACTATTGAAATAGCGAAGGAACTCTTCATCACTGTAAGTCATATACAGATGTCTGTTTCCACTTGATTTGCTAACAGGGTGCTCTCATCCCTGATTCTTTGGATCCACGCTGCCCACCCACTTTCGCGGAAGTGGTCAAATCACGAATCGCACCCCTGTGTGCTCGTGAATTCTATAACTTAATCGTTCCTGACGTTTCACACGTCAGGTATTTGAATGGAATGATGCCTCACCTCCTGCCACGATACGCACTGTTTGTATGCCTTGGGGCAGCAGGTGGCTTTCTGGAAGAAGCAGTCCTGTTCTCGGCCGTTCAATGCATCAAAAACAGCTTCCTGATGAATCCAAAACGAGAGACTTACAATCGAGACAAGGATGATTATGCCTTTGGAAGCTTCATGAAGATGCACAAGGACTACGTTATGGACTGCGAACAACTTGGTATGGCTACTGTTGTGCTGGGGTTTGTTCATAACTGTACTACATCTAAACATTTTGCCTATTAGAATTCGCAATTCAATTGAACAACTCATCAAGAGTGATGTTGTGAAGTACTCAATTTCCCAGCTTTTGCTCTGCATTTCTAGACTCGCAAGTAAAAGAGGAGTGCTAGTTGAAGGAGACGATGGTTCAGGACAGATGCTGGGGGATGTTGTTGATAGAGGAGATGCTTGGAATGAGGGCAATGGAGAAG
>JACMIF010001873.1:0-20889 GCA_014805445.1 Diplogasteroides magnus | reverse complement strand
ACTGTGCGGTCACCGGTCTGTCAGTAACTTCTGTACTACCAAGTATCATAATGCACTACATTTGAACCCGGTCGAAACAACTTGACAAAGTAGTGACAGTGGGGCTATACCTGGTCCGGTCTTATAAATACTTCGTCTTAACCGAATCAGTAGAGACCTCGAATCGACTCACAAAATACATTCTTCTTCTCCGATTCGTTGTCGAGCGGTTGTCTCTTGATAGACATGAATAAAGGAAAAAGAAAGCACATTGTGGGTCGATTCGAGGTCTCTACGAATCAGCCGAGACAGAAAATTATTGAATGAAATTTTGCATCTAGTTACGGTTGCAACTACAATATTTATTTTTATTTTGGCATACTTTCCACGAGACTAACTTTTGATTGCCAATTTGATACTATTTCTAGCACTCGTGAAACATATTCAAATCAGCTGACTGAATGAATTCAATTTTGCAACAACTCCCTCAACTTGAAAAGTAATTTCTAGGTAGATTTTTAAAACCCAGACACAACGTAAAACGAGAATCTTTCATCGTCTTATTGCTATTTCAAGCACTCGTGAAACGTATCCAAATAAGTTGTGATAAAACCACAGAAGGAATTGGAGAACAATCCATAGGCAATTTGCTGCTATTTCAAGCGATCGTGAAACATACCCCAAACCAGCTGAGACAATACATGGCGCACGTTGCAATTGCTAGAGAGGCACTCTCATATACGGGGGAGAAAGGGAGAAACGGGAAGGTGATAGTGCCACTGCTAACTCCCAATGAACTTGCGACGTCCTCATTTTATCCTTGGTTGAGTGCAGTATGTGCTTGGCTGATTGTATGAGAAATCGGTTATGTTTCAAATGACTCTACATCTGGATAGATGTATCTTTGAACACGGACAATCTTGCATACTAACTGCCAACCGTAGTTCAGTAGTTGTTCTAATTAAATTTGCACATTTTTCGTTGGATAGTAGGTTGTAGGGAACGGATTATGGAGTTTCTAATCTCCGCAATCTTTTCCGAGCAGTCTTCTATCGAAATGAGAGACGACCGCTTCGATGAGATTGGGGAGGCTATAAATTCCATTACGCGTTCCTTTTAGTAGGTTGTTGTCAATCTGGCCGGTATTGTCGACATACTAGTGACTTCACAAGAGTTCAGTATTTGACCAGTGGCAATAACATATTCACCGCGGGTTAGCTTGTGAAATGATCTTTTCGTGAACCAAATTTTGCTGGTTTTCAATTCTGTGCATAAATCAGACATTTCTTGGACTGACACTATAGTCATTGCGCATATCCGGTGTTGACTGTCTGATTCCATCTTCAATTTGATTCTTAGTTATTTAGTCCGCACAGACGTAATATATTGGCTGGGGTGTCTGATCTCGGAGGAAATTTCACCAGTGTTCTTTGCTTACTCATATATCCGCAGAGTCGTAGCTTATTCTGCGGACGAAAGAGAGCGCCATGTACATTTGCGTCATAATGGTGAGATGGACATAAGCGCGATTAGTTCGTGTCTCTGGATCGCCATTATGGCGCAAAAGCCCTAAGCAATGTTGTCTTTCACGTTTTGCCTGTTCACATTATTCCATTCACATACAAAACGGAAGCTTTATCTATCAGTCCAGCACTGAAATTTTCTTATTATGTAATGTCGCATCAATCTCACCAAAATCAGTTTCTCGCTAAAAACTCCAATTTATCAATCGCTTGAAACGTATTCCGCATTTTTCATCCTATCCGATTTACGGACAAAGCGAAATTACCGCGTGCCGTACTGGATCTTCCATTATTCATCTACCACCACCCATAACTTATGCAGTATGCAGGGGGAACAAAGAATCCGCTTCCTCCTCTTCACCCAGCAATTCAGAGGAAGAAAAGCGTAGGGGGAAGAGTGGCGCTTTATGCTCCCTTCATCCCCCCTTGGATCTCTCACCCTTTGTCCCTGGTTACCACCCCTCTTATATCCACAACGCACGCTATTTATTCCCTGCATCATAGCGCAGGAATATTTCGTAGAGTCTGGGTCCCTAGGCGAATTTCTGGTTACAGTAACCTCGATTGTCGATTGTTGTTCAGGTACTTGAACGGCGTTACGGTGGCAGAGAACGAGCTCACGCCGCGGCGACGCTCATCCAGCGCGCGTTTAGGGAGTGGAGCCTGGACAGGAGGTTCAAGGAGATGATGCTCAGCTCTCATGGTGGTGAGTGTCTCGGACGGATTTTCGCGGTTACGGTATTCATGGCGGGAATTTGAATTTAGGCCACTCTCACCGGCAGTCACAGCTGTACTCGATGAAGTCGTTCGCAGCATTGCCCACAACAGGAACATCATCACCTCGACAGTTTGTCGTTTCTCCGCTACAGAGGTGACAATTTCAGGCCGATTTTATTAATCTTCTTGGCATAACGGTAGGGACTACCTAGAGAGTGCGTTTAGATCTCCGTGCGATTGTCTATGAAGTTGAGAGACGACCGCTCAGAGTAGGTTAGAAATGCCCAAGACCCCTCCCCCACTCTAGATAGTGGGATTGCAAATTAGTAAAAGCGGATTTCTCATTAATCTAATCTTCGCAGAGCGGTTGTCTCTTCGAGTGATACACAACCACTCTGCAAAGATTAGATGAATGAGACATGACCTTTTTACCGATTAAAAACCCCCAATAAATATTGTCGATGTTGTCATTGTAATTCACCCAGTAGCAGAAATCACACTTAATTTGTGTTTCACCTGCACGATATTACCGCCTGACCAAAATATGGAACGATTTGATGAAGAGCAGGAGTGAAGACAAATGACTTGACCATTACAGAATCGCTCCCCCGGTCGAGGCAGATTTCCGACGTGGATCACCAAGCAGGTACTGAGTCCCGCAGAGAACATTGGGTTACTGTAGGTACTTGGTCCCCATGAAACATTGGGTTACTGTAGCTAATGGATTCCGCAAGGAATATTGGGATACTTCAACGTGTTTTCTCTACGCTGCTCTTACACGGCTGAGTGACCATGATTAGCGCATCATGTATTGCACGAGTTCTTTAGCACAGCGAAATTAGCCGTGATGCAGTGTGTGATTGTCTGGTGTCTATTCGCATTTCTCACTCTCTCACTGCGCACTCGCCGCACACAATGGACCTCATGTCTGGGTTGGTGGGAATCGAGCTGACAGCAGTGTGTGCGTGCGTGTAATTCTGATTATGGGTGGGAACCTGTAACTTCGCTCCCCCTTTGTCAAGCTAATACGGCCTGGGAATATAGCCTAATTCTAAATCAATCAATGAAGTGGACATTAGGCAATCAGGGAGGAGAAGTGCTTAATCTCATGTTCCCCGCTCGCGCATCTGGCACAAGCAGTGAATAGCCCGCATCAGGCGCAGTATACTGACCTAGGGCGAGAGAGTATGGAGAGGAGGGAGAGTGCAGTCAGTGATTCGAGACAACCGCAGACAGCACCCGTTTATGGACTACTCTTCCAGCTGGCACAAGAGTGATCTCATTTACCAAGACAGCACCGCTCACCCCTCATCCCTACATGCCCATATTTACTAGATTTAGCTATTTTTCGATAGAAATTAGGTTTTAAACGGCCTGATTTTCGACTAAATCAATCAATAAATTTTTTTGTGCGCCCGACGACGATTTACAAAAATCGCATACAGTAGCACATCATTTCTCATTACACCATTACTTCAATTCCGTTCTATTTTTTGGCCATGTCCTGGTTATTCGGTTAAATTTGGGTAATTGTGGCTATTTTTGTGTTTAAGGTACACTCCGTCGACCTCGCTAACCGCGCAGTTACGTGGAGATAGAGGAGGAGTGCTCTCTCCTCCGTCATCGTTGCTGAACGAAAATTGTCGACCCCGAGCAGGTTTGTGCATTTGTTTATTTACGCCAACTCAAATATCAGCGACATTATCGCGATTCCAAAAATTCTGATGGAATGTGGTAAACCAACAAACAATGATTGCGAAACGTGGGGAACGCATTGACTAAGCGACGGTGTGTCTGCTTATGCATTGCGACGACATATTGTGCTCTGCCTATTGATAAGCCGGATTGTATGCGTGCTGTTGGGTTTTTGCAACAAACGTTGACTCATCTAAGGCGCTCATCCAGGGTGTGGCAATTTGTTCCAGGAACACACTTTTGATTGATATGGGCGAACATGAAATACATCAGATTCATTGACCACCGAATCGTAGAGAACTTTGTTTTCTGTGCTTTTTTGTACCGTATAACTATAAACACCTGAAAATTCTTCAATACTTGCCGATCAAAACACCCGTGATGATAACTTCCGCGTTTATTCCAACAGTGTAAATTGTGCTTCGTCCAGCTGCTGAGAAAAGCTCACATGACCACTGAGAATTTATTTTGTCCGTTAGGTGACTTGGACGCCCGTGCACCCGTTGTTTACTCCCTAGTGTTCATTTAGACATTACGCAACAACTGCTCCAATCTGAAACGCCGCGCTGTCTGGACCAATTTGTTTTGTGTTTCACTGCTTTCATATAACTGGGATGAATTTCCAAGCCTCAATGATTGTAGTTCTTGTGGGGAAACACTAATATTATAATAATAATAGTAATTTTAATAAAAGTGAATAAATATGCTTTTAAGGAACCCGCAGTCCTCCATCACCAGCACCATCTTCGCGCACGCCCCGAGGCAGCGCCACTATGATAGGTACGCCTGTTTACAAAATCAGTCCGAAATCCTGAAACGTTAAAATTCGTATGCCCATATATGCAAAAGCTGACCGTTGCTAAGTGTCACATTGCCGTTTTCAAATCGTCTCACTTTCCTCTTCTTCATCCTCCTCTCATTCATCGTATTTTTCTATGGACAAAAGGGGGCGCTGATTCACTTCCCCACCTTTTGCCTCCTCTTTTGCCCTGCCGCCGTCTTTAACCAAACAGCAACCCCCTTTTGCCTCCTCCTTTCTCTCATCTAGGCGTGTCTCCTTAATTTTTTGCGACAAGGTCACTATTGGCGGGCGCACTCTCCCTCAAAACCCTTGTTTCTCATTTCGATAATAACCCCGGGTGAAAGGCCGGAGAGCGCACCATTTTCGTCAATATCACCGCGCAAGTATTCATTTCATCGTTATGGCGCTAATATCCACAGTGTTCTTGTCAATCGCCCAATACCCTCCACTCCATTCTCTCTCCTCATTCACTCATATGCGTATTTCCCGTTCGCATTCTGATTCATTGCTTTGGAATGGCGGAAGAGTCGATGGACAATGGGAATAGAAAGAGAGCGCAGAGAACAAAGGGAGCTTCTCTCGCTCTCGTTCCCATGTTCCTGACTCACTCCGTACTCCCAGAGGGAAAAAACAGGTGTACGGTATATTAGTATGCTGGATCTGTTATGTTTATTTATTTATTTCGCCAATGGAAGAGAATATATGAACAAAAATATGATAAGTATAGTTGATGATCCGTCGTTTTCCTATATCGGAAATTTCACGAAAGAACTTTCCAGATCAAGTTAAACAACCGAGTTGCCAATCCTATTACGGTAGTAGTGTCAGACGTAATTCCCAGAAGGGAGTGCGTGCCTGATCATCAGGGGTGGGGTAATAGTCACACTCTCCAGGCCGGTATCATTGCCCCTACCAGTTCTCCTCTCCATGCAAGGGAGGAACTTCGCCCTCTTCTCACTATCACTACCACTCTCATCAATTGTTCTCACGGCCCAGAGGGGCTGATAGCGCTGCAAATTCTTTGGTCCGTTCCCGCGTTATTTGTCATTTGGAGATGGTTTTGTGGTAACTGTTGGAGTCATCGCATGTTAATCATGATATGATATTCAAGTACGCTCGCAGTATTTAAGCAGGTCGTGCAGTTATTATGAATCCTATTATTCAACGTTTTCATAGGCTTCTAGCATGGTTGTCATTCCAAATAAGAAATTGCCGATGGTTTTTTGATAACTGATTGAGTCATTCGATGATAATCATGAAATTAAAATTTTCGAAGCTACCCGCAGTATTGGTGTGGACTGCGCTCTTTATCAGAATTACCGTGAAGCTCCTGTTTGATTACGTTCTCATCCATTGTGGTTTCATCTTTCGATATCCCGCGGTATTTGAGTAGGTCGTGCAGTTAATATGTTTCCTCTTATTCTTCGTATTAATTTTTTGCAAGGACAACTATTGAAGTCATAGCATGTTAATAATCATATTGAAGATTTCGAGTCTACTCGCAATATTGAGAAGGTTGTGCAGTTAATATGGTTCATCTTGTTCGTCATTTTGATATCGTCGTTTTTTCTGCTTGTTTCATAACCTGCCACGATTTTCGTTCCAAATATGAAACTCCCCTGCCGTTCTCCCAAACGCCTCTCTCCCTCATGCATTTTCCACACCGGAACATGCTGACGTCTGCGATAAAACGATTCCACGAACAGATGTGTTCTGTTCCGCTTCTTTGGCGTACTCCCCCTTTCTCAGATTGAGGAATCCCTCATGAAACTGTTATTTCTCTTTCTAAAGATGCGCTTATACCATGTTGATAGGAAAGTAGATCATGGGCATTTTGGAGTTCTCTTCCTGGTAGACGAACTCTGCGTTAAAATACCATTCAAGGCTCCAGAGTTGACCTTTTACCAAGTTCAAAGGAAATTTGATCAGGGCAACGAAAACTAATCATTCTTACCACTCGAATCGTTATTCTCTCGTCTGAACTGTTCCATCACGTCATGCAATGACTTGACCCTTTGCAACCCAAGATTCCATTCTGTTCTCGGTCTAAGGATCACTTGTTTCCTTGTACTTGTCACTTGTAAGGCTTGTTTCCTTCCTTCTTCTTTGGTGAAAGACACGGGCGACGTGGATATTTGCGCCATAATGGTGAAACAGAAACTTGCGCCGTGAGAATGATGGCGCATTTGTCGATTTTCTCCGGTATGGTGCACATGTCCAAGGCACTCTTGTCTGTCACCCCTCTTCTTATTCCTTCGATTAGTCGTCCATAAGCTCCCTATGACGTTCCTCGATCAGGGGAAGTTCTCGATTGCACATTCGTCTCCGTCCGTCAACTGGTTCTGTAAACGTAGGCACTTTTTTGAACCCCGCCTACGGGACGCCAGCCAGCTGCCTAATCTGGCCATTCGACTCCATGTTTTCCGCCAGTTTACGAGAATTCTTCACTTTGTTGATCATGTTCGGAACTACTGACTGAGGTCAATGCCAAGTAGTTGTGGTAGTAGTAGTGTAATCGCAAATTGTTGGGCAGTAGTCACAGTGAAGGATTTTCGTGTATCGTACTTGTTTACGAACAAGGAGATTTTGAATTTTGCCCCTGAATCAGGAAATGAGAGGTGGCTACTAAAAGAGCCCATCCATCAATCATTGCCAGCCAGCATCATAGGCAAGCGAGTGATTTCTCTGGTCCGTCTGAATCTCTCGATTCCGCCCTGTCTCTAGCGACTGGCACCGGGGCTCCCGACCGCCAGAGCGCGAGATCGAAATGATGTGATGGTGATGATGATGGCTCTTTTATGAAGGGAAAGAATAAGAGTGATCAAAGGGAGGGGGATGGAGGGGGTGGGAGGAGGAGGATTGATAGAAAGAGTGTTGCTGCTGAAAGCTGCTACGCTATCAATCACTGATTGCCGAGGTCGACGCATTTTTTGCCGCACCCGGCTGACTCCTTTCACTCGCCCCCGGTTTCGCCACTTATTTTGCACTGTCCCTGTTGTTTTGATATGCGGTTTCGTTATTAAATGGATTGGATTTTCCCGGGTGTTCATTGATATGTCATGTTTTGATTTCTGTTTATCCCATGCGTGAAAAACAAAAATGACTGGCTGCTTTCACTCACCCTCGGTTTCGCCACAAATTTCCCACTGCCCCTGCCGCTCTTATGGATGGTTTCGGATTTCAAATTAATTTAGGGATTCATCGGTGGAATACTGTGTCCTGTTACGACGGCTATTTGCCCCAAGCGCGAAACAAAAGTGCGTGGGCTGGGTGTCTCATCCGAAAAAGTTCCTGACAATGAGCGCGTATTTTCGAAAACATTTCCTTCCCGAAATGGTCGCCAATATCGTTTACGGACGTTATTTGCGTAGTTTTCCCCCTTTGCAAAGGAGGAGGATAACATGGTGAATGGCGACGTGTTTCCATTGTCTGTTTTGGCCGTTGTTGTGGTCGTTCACTGAATCACGCCGAGTCTGTTATGTATTCCTGGCATACATGGACAAAGTCCCTGCATAAACATTTGGCCTGTAGAGTGCCACCCAGTCTAGAATGAAGGAGGTGCTTCTCGCAGAAAATTGCTGGTTTCAACAACGAAAATTGAAAACCTTCGCTCTTTGCAGGGGGCACTTGTTTACGAACAAGGACATTTTGAATTTTGCCCCTGAATCAGATATTTGGTGGACCCTCTAAAAGAGCCTATCCATCAATCATTGCCATAGCATCAGAGGCGAGCACATGACAAAAACGCAGAGTGACTCGGTCATTTTTGAAGATCCTTCTCGTGCATGATTCCTCTATCCCTATTGGCTGAGATTGTTGGATTATGTGACGCTACTGCGGAGCTGCAGAGTGCTTCTCGCAGAAAATTGCTAGTTTCAACAAGAAACATTGAAAACTTTCACTCTGTAGGATGTCACGTGGCAATTGGAAAGTGGCTTGGTCATTTTTGATCTCGTGTCCATGTATGATTCAGTTGTAATTGGCTGAGATTGTTGGAACACGTCACGCGCCGAACTTTGACCGCGTCCTTATCATGTGACCTGACTGGTTTTGGCAGTTTACTGCAAAACAACGCCAACAATTGTTGAAGTTCGCGGGCCATAAGGGCTAATCGGTTTGTGCCATCGCATGTGGAATGCGTCTCGGTGTTCGGTTGTTCACTGTGTATGGGAGAATATGGTGTTTATGAACTGACCAATTTGGAACTTATGAATTACGAGGAGTAAAAAAAGTTCCAAAATTATCAGATTCAAAAGGCCGTTCCAAAATGTCTCGTTTCCGCAAGGAAAGGGCCGGCAAGAGAATATAGAGATCAGAGAAGGAGAGAGTTCCCCCTTTCATTCCCTTTTTCTCTTTTCTTTCTTCTCCCTCACTTTCCATCTGTCAAAGGAGGATTTTGTACTCACAGCTGGCGCGCTCGGCGATCTATCACCGACTGTATTTGTCTCAATCATCCACTGCTCGGGCTAATCCCCTCCTGTGGCCATGCTCGTAGTCGTTTATCCCCCCCCCCCTTAGGGCCACCAATCTGACCGTCTGGCGTGTCGAGTTTGACCGTATGAGCAGTCAACCGTTAGAGATGACCATACTAGGGTGATGGTCGGATCTTGATGATGACTTGGTGAATTCATGTTCCTGAATTTCTTAATAGTGCAAAAGTGGATGCAAAAAAATAATTAGTTAATTTATGCACGATTCCCGCCCATTTTGCCATTTCTGTCTTGTCCTCTGCACTTGTTGAATTTGTGTGTATTAGTGTGAACGCCAGTAACTCTGAAGTACTGTGGTGCCAATTATCTCCTAAATGTATCAATCAAATCGTAAACTGAAATGGGCTCGTGATTCCCGCGCGTTTTCCCATTTGCCATCACTCCCAGTGGGCAGAATCTTTATCTATCAATCAGAGTGTGTTTGTGTTTGCCCGTGCCCCCACCATTTCCCCTTCCCCCATTCCCGGAAAGGGCATATTCCCCATCTTCCAATCATGAATGTTGACCAGTGCGGGTTGGTCGCCAACCGTCAGCCGTACCTCAGATACTCGTCGCCTTGTCACCCTATATGGGCCTTATTGTTATCTTATCTCTCATCTACCTTTCGGTTGTAAAATTATTAGGCCCGACAATTGATTTCTGGCATACTGGTCGCATTCAGCGCCGAACTATTGCTCAACTATTTTCGATCTTATGTGTGCTAGGGTCTTCATGAATATTCCTGGATCGACTGACGAAATTTGCACATAGCATTTCTCGGTGAGTGGCTATCAGCCTTGTGATCCTAGATATCCTTACCTTTCGGTTGGATATTTGGTGGAGTTAATGATTGATTTTGATGTAAACGCCGAATATAACGATTGCTCAATTGTTCTCGCCCTAATGTATGCAACGAGTGACATGGATTCACATGGAGCAGAAAACGTTGCAATTGATATTCGTGAACTTATGCAATCAGCGAGTCTCACGAATGTTCTTGGTTTCACGCTGTCCAGCGTATATATTCTGCACGTTTGGGCCGCATTTTCATCCGAAATTCCTTCCTTCTCTCGACATTCTTCCCACCCCTCCCCCTCCCATAGCCATACATACTTTGTTTAGTTGGTTTTTCTCATTATCTTGATGCGCAGTGGAAGGAAGAGAGCAAAGAACTGTGTTCCTACGCTGAGCCGCTCCAGAGAATTTATTTCGGTCCGCCTCTTTGTTCTCGATTCCGCCTCCAAACTTGCGTGGTTTATCACAGTGTTCGGCCACGTTCCCACTGGTGACAAGAGCGAAATGGACATTTGCACTGTAGTGGTGAACTGGACAGAGGCGCCATCATTGTCGTTATTATCACGGCGTAAGTGTCCATTTCACCATTATGGCGCAAATGCCCATGACACTCTTGTCCTTCACCCGTTCCCACACTGCAGTCATTTTCTCAGCCGTTTGTCCGAGAGATGGTTTTTAGCCATTGAACGCAGACAATGGAAAGGGGTGGTGCCTCATGGCCAGGGCATTGGCGCACATCCCCTTTTATAGTGGGTATGCGGGCCGCTTTCACCTTGTCGGCGGAATTCCTGTAGTCGCGCGTTGATTTACAGCCCCCTATTGTTATAATGGATAGTTTATGTTGGTAATAGTTCTGCGAGAATTGTTATAGATTATTTTTTTATCTCGACGGAGAAATCGGCTGATTAAATTATATTGCTTTAGCGTCTAAATACAGGCTCGTCGCTGCGTAAAACTGCCAGTTTTTCCCTGTTGTTCCTCAACCGGTTGGACAAAGCGTTTTGTAGAATTATCACTGATATTTGTATTTTCTCTCAGAATGCCCAGAAGGGAAGATTAAGTAATAGTGCCCAATCTTCTAAATATAGGCCTATCGATGCATAAATATGCCAGGTTTCATTTAATGGTCATTATACGAATCCGAAATGGAGGGTGGATTCACAGTGATGGCTGTCACATAAGCCCCGTCTCATGTGGCTTTTTTTGATTCTTTGATTGTCTTTCACCTTGTCGCCGAAACTCTTGTAATAGCTGATTTACAGCTCTTATTGTCGCTCAACGCCTTGGTCAAGGCGTTTTCTATACTTGTCACTGATATTTATATTTTCTCTCAAAAGAAACAGTGGAAGAGGAACTCATAGTGCTATTCAACTTCTAAATACAGGGCCATTGATACGTAAAACTGCCAGGTTTTTTTTCATCTTCCGTTCATTTTACGAATCCGAGATGGGGGTGGATTCACAGTGGTGGCTGTCACATAAGCCCGTCTCATGTGGCTTTCCGCTCCCCTTGTTCTTTGATTGTCTTTCCTTCCTCCACCCTCTTCATTCCCCTTTCAACCTAGTCTCGACGCCAATCCTGAATGCCTGAAATGGTTATGGGTCCTGGACGAAAGCGAATGGCACTGCGCTTCTTGCCCCCTGCCAGTATCCTCTCGTTCCCCTTTTTATTGAGCTCATGTGTTCGGTGGACTAAAGACTGTAGCGCCGTGGACATTTAAGCCATAATGATGAAATGGACAGTTGTTCCGTGAAGAGTGTCAATTTAATCATTATGGCGCTAGTGTCCTTGAATAGTGTTCGGCATCGCGCGGAAAAGTCGTTTGAGCTTGCTGTACGATATCTGATTTGGCTAATTTATTCATGATCTTATCGCTATTATGAACTCAATGTGCCTGAGGGATTATCGTTTCGACTATTCCTGTCGCGGCTGCTTTGCCTACTGTAGTCATAGTATTGTCGGTATTTCCGGAATATCAATGGCGAGCGTTCACAGCTTTACGTAACGCATTAGATCATTGGTGCGCCAATCCCGGCAGGTGTGCTTTGGCCATTGTTTATTTGCGCAGACTTTGCCTCTGCAAATGAACGACTGACTGCCAGTGAGCAGGTTCAGCCAGTGTGCTCACTGGGTATCCAGACCGACCCTCTGTGGGTTTCCTCCTCTGGATCTCCTAAATCACTCTGTCGTCTGATTCCTCTCCGGAGCAGTCGTTTCTCGGCTATCCCACTCATTCCGGCGGGCTTTTTTGTTTCACACACACACACAGCCTGACCCATTCTCACCTTCCCGGTTACTCATTGTACAGCTATCCGAAGAGATAGTACAGGGATGGAGGAGAGCCTGAGCGGCAAAGACATGTCCATAGACGGAAACAGCTCTTTGTCTCGAAATAATGCGTGAGCAACGGTGTCGGATTACCGCTCGAGATTGTTGCGGAAGAATGCCAGGGTGGTCTCACCTCGTATACTCCCATTCGAGCAGGAATCCCTCGATTTCGATTGCTTTTTTCTTGGAATTTCATCTCTTTCACGCCTTTTGTGGCGAAAAGCGGATTGGTGGCCCCCGTCGACAATAGTGGGTACCACAGAAATCCACTCTTGTATAGAAGAGTGGGTTTTGGTGGCGGAAAGTCGGTGGTTGTCCTTCACTATGCATTCCTATGCGACTGACGCCACACTATCTGTGACGGGGTGTTGGTTGCATTCCTTTGACAGTTCTTCACTTCTTTGGTGCCATTAATCTAATCCCTCATTCCACCCAATGGCACCCCGACCCCATTGGGGGAGGGAGAACAGATTATGGCACCGTAAGGATATATACGATAATCGGGTCCGGATTGGAGAGGTCGCACCCTTTGTGGCAGAGGTGAAGAAGTAACGGACCAGCTACTAGAGTTCACGCCACTTGAGAGGCAGCGGGGCGGTTGTACTACTGCTGAAGTAGGATAAGTACGCTCGTGAGGATACCTATTGCATAAGGAAGTATACCTACTACTTCTGAGAGCCCTCGTCATTTGAAGAGCGCAACTACTCGGTAGTTCAGGCAAGGAAAGTGCTTGGTCCTCCAGAGAACTCTGAAAAGGGGGGATGAGGACAAAGCGGAGTGCCCCCCTCCCCTCGGACCGCCACTTCTGAACCTCTTTGGGAGTGTATCCAGGAGGAGAGAATAAGTGTGACTGAAGCGCCATTACTGGTTACTGCTTGGCGACGGATCATTTGTTACTTGTAATGGTGTGAACCGTTACAAGTAACGAGCTGAAACTGCTTTGTTTCTGGTACAGTTTCTTACTCTGCAGTAGCTCAGACAGATTTACTACCTACTTATGTAAGAGTACACTCATGAACACTTGACTAGTGTTCCTGTGATCTTTTCTCTTCCGTGTAGACCGAACTCGGGACACGCGTAACCCGGCGCATTTTTTTACGGAGAACGGCTAGTTGTGGCCCTTCCAGAACGACGGCGTGGATTAGGGTCTATTTTGAGAGACGCTTAGGCAAGCATGTTGCCCTAATGACGGTGGCGACTGAGCTGTTGTTTCAACACTGCAGAAATTGCACTGATGATGGATGATTAATGCCGTTCTGATGCTGAACTTGCGCACAGATTTAAAGCAAGAATCTGCAATTCGGGGCTGACTCAGACGTATTCTCGTGTCTGTTTATCATGATAATGCTGAACAGAAGTCATTCCCGACTCCTTGATCGTTCATGCTTTGTAAGGCAATTGCGGCCGCTATTCATCGGGTCACAAAACGCTTGTGAACACGGGCGATTCGTCCCGGATGGGGTTTGGTTGTTAACCCTATTAAGTGGCGCACAGTCACAGCGAGAACGGTGTGGACGAGACACAATGGCTCGAGTGGAGGGAGAATGTCTGCAGAGACGTGTCTCACACGCAGAGTAAGAGAGAAGAATAGAGAAAAACGCGGCGGTTGAATGAACTCGGTTCACCGCCCGTTGATCTGTTGTAATGAGCGGTGCTCATTGTGGTGCGCGGTAATGTTATTAGAGGGGGTCAGTCACTTCGCCGGGGGGAATTCCACTGATTTCTGGGCTCTCTCAGAGAATCTTACCACTGTAATATCTGATCTTTGAACGTTCAAATTTGACCGTAATTTCTTTGTTTAAAAATGTCCCGCGTTTCGGGTGCTTTCATTTGTCCAGAAACATCATATGATAGAAGAAGAACATTTACGCCCATGATGATGTAAAGCGTCTATTTGACGTTTACTGCGCAAATTTCCGAATTCGCTTCTTTCACCTTTCCCCGGTCTCTTTTCAACGCTTGAATGGACCACTGAAGAATGATTCCCCTCCTATCCGATTCCCCGTATGAGTTCATTTCTCGATTGCACCCTCCCGAATGTTTCTTTTGTGTGTGTGCGTCTGTTGATTCTCTAGTTGATTCCTGTCTCTCTCCCTCAGGCGCCCCCTCCGAATGACAGTCTGTGCTGACTGACCTATTGTCTCTAGTAGTTTGACACACTGGCCTTTCTTCCCTCAGGGCTCTCCAACCCCTCCTCAAACTCTGCTGGACAGAGAGTTCTGCTGCTGCTATTCAGCTTCTCCCTCCAGAAGCCTCCATTCAACCTGCCCCTTTTGTTTCTGCATCCTTGCATTTCGCTCCAGAAGGAGTTTCTAGAACCCCTTGCTGTTTCGATTCGGTGTGACACATAACTTGTCCGAGTTCGCGCCGCATAGAGATCAATGTTCGATTGGAAAAGTTCCCTGTGTTCTCACATGATTTGAGAACTTGAAGAGACAGTGATAAGGCGTATCGCTCCTTGTTGATTTCGCGCAATGTCCTTTTCATAAATCGATTACAAATATGAAATTTTAATCCGACCGTCATTCCCAGGTGCATGTATTCATGCTCATTATGAAGCTATGCGATTCTCGCGTTTTGCAATCCATCACTCTTTCGCAGCCTTGCAGGATATTCGTAATATCAGTGAGAAGTTACGTCTCACGCAGTTTATATAGCTTTGAGCGGCTCGCTTTTTGCTATTTTCTTCCATCTTGTCATCGTAGAAAATGCACAATAACCGTGAGAATCCTCCTTCGTGCATGCTCGGGATCGTTTGCCCCATGTGTCGGGCGCAAAAGAAACTCTTCTTGACACCCAAAATGACCTTTTTATAATAGTCTTTATATAATATGTCGATAGGAAATCGAAAATTGTCTTTCAAAGGTGCATTTACGTCTCATGCAGTTTATACAGCTGTTAGAGTCCCCGTTGCTGGAATCCCGGAAAATTATCTCTTTCATTCCACTGGTAGAAAATTAGTAATTTCCGTGAGAATCCTCCTTCATGCACGGTCTGGGTCGTTTGCCCCATGTGGCAAAAGAAACTCTTCTTGACGCCGTACAAATGCCTCGACCATCTGGCATGCGCCTCTTTTTCCAAGCACAAATCGCACTACTCGCCATGCCATTACCCTCTTCTAAGTGGTGCTGTCTCATCTGTTGTAGACGGGGGCTCAACAGTAGTGTGGAGAAGTGAAGGAGGGGTTGTATGATGTTTCGTACCGATCCCTTCTCCTTCTTCTACATCTTCCATGCATACCCTCTCTACTTCTTTGTTCGAGAGGGGAGTGAAGAGATTTACAAGCGGGGCGACTTGGGTTTCGGTTTGAACTAGGGCTGGCAGAATGACTATTTTCTTGGTCATGTTTCACACTTCACATGAATGTAAAGGCGCTTTCATTTTATTGCAACTGTGAAACGTATTCAAGAGAATAGACATTCTGCCAACCATAGTTTGAACGTTGAATGTTGGCCTCTTGACGATCGTATACGATTTCTTGCAAATCGTTAACGCGCGGTTGTCAAGTTCGCTATCGGACAGTTTGGCCGGAAATTTATGGTTGCCCGTAAATGCCAATCGCATTGGGAGGGGAAGGAAGGAAGCGACTGTTAAGAGGTGATGGGGAAGCGGTATAGGCGGAATTGTGGGAAAGATGGCTGGAACTTGGGGCACCACTACGATCGGACCTCTTCTCCGTTGTTCCCGGGTTTCCGCGCATGTTATGCTCTGGATGAAGGACAACAGTGTCATGGACATTTGCGCCATAGTGGTGAAATCGACACTTGCGCCTTGATGAATGGCGACAACGATGGCACATCTGCCCAATTTCACTATAACGGCGCAAATGTCCTCTTGTCTTTCACCCTGTTGTTCCATCGTTCACTATCCGACTGCCGATCAGATAGATTTCTCTGTTCTCTCTTATATTCTCTCAACACTGTCTAACCGGAAAAAATCTAATAGTCTGTCCGTTCCATCTCCCACTTGTTTAATCCAGACTATGATTTTTATGAGCAATCAGCGGACGCCGAGATTGTATGGAGAGATTGTCTTTGGGGAATGCGTAGAGTGGACTGTGGGAACGGGGAGTGGTGGGGAAGCGAGTCACCCACAGTCTGATCTCTGCAGTTGGTCAGCGCTTCCCCCTGCGGATAGATACGAT
The DNA here is from genome assembly GCA_014805445.1 of Diplogasteroides magnus. Taxonomy (NCBI): domain Eukaryota; kingdom Metazoa; phylum Nematoda; class Chromadorea; order Rhabditida; family Diplogasteroididae; genus Diplogasteroides; species Diplogasteroides magnus. The sequence continues at coordinate 4,437 of JACMIF010001873.1, read as the reverse complement.
CTTTACTAGGGGTTCAAAATCGGTAAATTTGTCATCATTCTTCTCCGCCTCGCTGTTGCCTCATCCTCTCATAGGAAACAGTGTGGCGAAGAGGAATGACGACAACTTGACCGATTCTGTTCCCCTTATCCTTACCTTCTGTTCACTCAAAGAGATTGTTGATCCCCCCGTGGCTCATATGTTTCACGGTGTGTAGAAGTAGTTAGCTTGATCAGATATTTTTAATGCTCCGTTGAAGTTGGTGCTGCAACATAATCATATACATTGGATACAACATATTCATTAGGCACTCTCTCTCTCTCTCTTTTGTTTCGAGGGTCTAACTTTGGGCTTTTTTGGGGCTGCAAAACCCATTCAGCCATCTCTCCCCTTTCTTCGCCTTCTTCTGTTCCCGCTTCTTTATTCTCTCTATTCTTTGCTCAGCTTGCAGCCTCTACGTAGTTCCTTCCTTCCTTGACTTGTTGTGGCCCCGCCACACGCATGAATGGGTCCCGAGGCGATTGTTTGAGCATTAAAAATGGATGTTCTTTGGGCCACGGTATCTGAGATTACGGTAGTTTTCGTTGCAGAATCGCTTATGTCGCCGAGGCTGGTCGCCCGGCGGATGATCGGCGGCCCACCCACGTCGCCACTCTTGATGTCGCCTGAGCATCCGAACGGTACGTTAGGGGAGTCATACCGCGATTGTTTTGGGTTACTGTAACTCTGATTTCTTTCAGTTCAAAATTAACAATAATCGGTAATGTAAATATTCAACTATTTGTGGCGGTAAGGGTGGAGTCTCACCTTTATTGTTTGGGTGGTTACGGTAACAAAATGTTTTATTTACAGGACCCCCAGTGCCCATAGTGTGGGTTCCGCGAGCGTCCGTGCCGTACGCGCCGCATCCGTATCCGTCGAATGGCTACGACAGCCCCATGCTGAACGGCGGACACGGACAGCAAGTGAATGGACACCAGAGGTGGGACATTTTGTTGCATTTGCCTTCTAATGCAATTGCTTTTGCAGTTAGTGCTATAGCATTTACAAACCTTGTGATTATTGCTCTATGGTGGTTTTTTCATAATTTTGTTGCCAATCCTGGTGAATCGCCGTGACATTAGTGCTCGCGAAATATACATGAATGATTTTTCCCTCAAACTCTATTTTTTTTAAATAAAACAATGATCATTTGGCAGCATGTTCACTCAATATCAATTTGACATGGTTTCCTGATCTTCAGGGTCGCATTTATCGATCGATTGATTTCTGTCCATTTCAGCCGACCCCTGCAGCATGTGCCACGACAGCCGCAGCCGCTGCACCACACGCACTCGAATTCACTGCCGAGGGTCGATAAGAGGGAGAGGAGGTGATTTATTTAATTTTTAAATATATATTTTATTTTATTGATTGGCATGTGTGATCAGGGTTTCCCATTTTAATTGCTCTCCGTAATCGCTAATAATTGAAATTTTATTTTTACCCTGTTCACGTAATGGAAGCAATTAAATCGAATCAATTTTAACTATATTTATAGTCTGCGGCTTATTTCTGTCGGGTTGCTTTTCCAAATCCCGGATTTTGTCACGAATTTAAATCTAATTTGTTTGAAATTTAGCATGATTAACATGATTAGCCTCTCAGAGAACGCGTGGAACAGCTTCACGCCTCGCAACAACGATCTCTATCCGATGTGGAGAGGAAACGACAGTACAGAGTGGCACTCAACTTCTTCAACAAGTACGTCGCACATGAAACGGGTTTACTTCATAATCGAGAAGATTCCTAGAACAAATATGTTTCACGGTTGCTTTAATTTAGGTTTTCATCGTAAACTTTGATAGCATCTTATCAGTTTTCCTGTTAAATAATTTGATTGGATGAATTCGGTATTGGTAGATTATGCGTAAGAGAGTCTGCTACATAGTGAAGAGGGTTGAATGGGAAAAGGAAGGACGGAAGCCATCAGAGAATACTGAATGATGTTGTGTCTGGCAGTGAACAAGTTTGCATTCTTCAGAAATCCTGCACGCGGCGTGCAACTACTCACGCAATGGGGATTCGTGGACGAGACGCCCGAGTCACTCGCCAAGGTTCTAAATATATGTATTATTATATTATGAAACCAGTTGATTTTTATCCCCTGATAATCTATTAATAATGGAGTTGTGACAATAGTTTTGATTTTGAGTCCTTCATCTCTATAGAACAGTAGTTTTCTATCCAGGTTGTTTGATGATGTTGAGTGGGGATCTTATGCCGTAGTCATGATAGTCTAGTTGATTTTGCTTGTAGCTGCTGCGGCACAAAAATAATATGTTCACTAAATTGTTTCAGTTGATGTTCGGTCGTCGCGGTCTGTCGAAGCAGATGATTGGCGAGTTCCTCGGACAACACGGATCGCCATTCCACACTTATGTACTGGAGTGAGTTGGATTTTTGTTATTATGAAAGAATGCAAGATTTTCGAAATCGCATATGGCATATGGTAACATATGCGCAATAAGTAGGCTACCTTGAACATGAAAGTAACAGATATGTACTTCAGTGAGTTGGCTTCTTTACTCTTACCTTTAATCGCTTTCGAACAACAATGAAATCGGAACACATTTCACGCACAAATTAATGGGCTATCATGAACATGAATTGCATGCTTTTTCGCTTTGCGATTTAAAAAAATTACGAATTATGTTTTTCCTGCGAAGAATCACCCAACGAAAGGGCACTCCAGTCCAGTGCGAACGGGTTGAATTAATTGTTGTTGTTTTTTGGTTTTAGGGTGCACTATCTTCAAGTTAATGACTCATGATATGAGAACTTCCTTTATGCACCTGGTGTGGCATATATGTTCCTGGTCATTTTTTAAATATGTTTTTTTTCTTCAGCTACTTCATCGGCCAGATCGACGTGCGTGGAATGGAAGTGGACGCCGCACTGAGAAAGGTGCGCTGAAACGTATCTGAGACGGGTTTGCATTCCTGAAACGTATGCTGGTTAGATTTCACTTCTGTAGTGAAGACTTGATACCTGGTGATTTGTCGTCGTAGTCTATTGTATATCAGGTCGGTCTAATTAGGAAATTCTGCTTCAGTTGTTCGTTATCTCCAAAACTAATATATTGATTCTCAGGTCCTCTCCTACTTCCGACTGCCCGGCGAGGCACAGAAGATAGAAAGGGTCATGCAGGTAGTCTTTTTAAATTCAAATCTGAATTTTCCCGCCAAAATATAAATTTGAGTTCCACTGCTAATTTATTTCTATTTTACAAATTCAAATTGTTCAGGCCTTCTCCACGCAGTACGCACGCGCGAACCCATCCCGAGCGGCCTGCTTCACTGGTGGCGCGGATACGGTAAGATTTGAATTTGTGTTTTCCCGCTTGAAACAAGATGATGGGCAGGTATTCGTGCTGGCGTTCGCGGTGATCATGCTGAACACGGACCTGCACTCGAGGAGCATACGGTAGGCGGGAATTTCGAATTTGAATTTTGTCTCCCGGTAACCCTTTAAGCTCTAGATTACGGTAACTTGTTTCAGACCAGCACAGCGCATGTCGAAGGCGGATTTCATCAAGAATCTCAATGGAGTGGACGCTGGACAAAATATGGACAAGTGAGTGTGTTTCGCGCACTTTTTTGAATTAGCATTTTCCCGCCCCTGATGTTCAGGGACATGCTGTCTGGGATCTAAAAAAAATTGATCCCAGACAGCATGTTTCTGCTTGTTCAGCACGGCCTTTTGAATTTGAATATTCCCGCCTAAGGATTATGGTATCATTGCCTGATTTGCAGGGACATGCTGTCTGGGATCTACGAGAGGATAAGAGCAGAGGAATTCGTGCACGGAGACGATCACGTGGCACAAGTGGCGAGAGTGGAGGAGGACATTGTGGGGAAGGACAAACCGGTATGTTGTTTTATATTTATGGATGGATGAAACTGGCAAGATTTAAGACTTAAAAGAGTGGAATGTTATATGATTCGTGTGAAACATCTACTTGGCGGGGTAAAGGCAAACCGGTAAATTATTTTAACGTGGATTCGTGGCTCATATCTGAGACTTGAAGCGAGAATTGTAATATGCTTAACGTACAAGACATACCTGAGGGGACAAGGGCAATCACTGGAAACTTAAAGGGTGAATTGTTATATGTTTGATGTGTTTGATATGAGCAAATATAGGAAAAAGTCATTGAGTACTTGATCGGTGGATTGTGATATTCTTGGCATGAAACACACTCCTACTGGGTTGCTAATGGCTCGTTCATTTCTCGCGGAAAAAGAAAAGAAAATTTCAAATTCGCGCCAAAATTTGTTTTGTTTATAACTCCTTTCAATGGAAGTATTATGAAATGGTGTCAACAGTAAAGTTGTAGTACTCATGCAGTGCTACAACTTTACTGTTGACACCATTTCATAATACTTCCATTGAAAGGAGTTATAAACAAAACAAATT
>JACMIF010001872.1:10045-20890 GCA_014805445.1 Diplogasteroides magnus | reverse complement strand
CTCTCAAACTCATTTTCAGACATTGAGATGTCGATTTTTGAACTCAGCGCCCTCGACTTAGTCAGATAGGAAAGTTTGAATGGGGGTCAATTTTTGACTATGTGCCAAGGGTATCTCACTCCAGTCAAATAGTGTCTGGTATGACTGACGCTGTTCCTCCTTAATGCATACTAGTGTTTCTAAATCGGCATGCAAATTCATTTCTGGCTTTTCCATTCTCCGCGGAGCGGTCTGTCACTCGTATAGACAACCACTCCGCGGAAAATGAAAGAATCAGAAATGAATTTGACTACCGATTTAGAATCCCTAATGCAGACCTCTTGACTAGAGTTGTTCGAACGAGAACGAGGAATCGAGGAATCGAGGAATTTGCATGAGGATCATTGCAAAAAGGAGGCCTCGTTTTTCTCCCCCTCTTTCATTCTGCGCGGCCGTTCCTCGTTAACGGTCTTTAACGGCCAAAAACGAGGAAAAAACGAGGATCGCTCGTGCGACTTTGCAAAACGAGGACCTCGTTTCATTCCCTCTCAATAGTCAAATAAAAACGAGTCCTCGTTCCTCGTTTTAACAATTCTACTCTTGACCTCTTCAGCATCTATACTTAACCCACCACGCATTTGGAAGCGCGCTAGAAACCTCACCAACGCAATGCAGCTAATTTTTGTTGCGACGCAAGTTTTCGGTCATTTCACGAACTTCCAGTTTCTAGGATACGTGGTTGAAAAGTCATTTTCAAAGGCAGGGTTGCCCTAAATATTTCATGCTTCCAATTGCAAAAAAACCTTATTTTTGCAGCGCTTAAGCAATTCGTCCACGAGCGTCGCTTTGTTTCAATAGGCGCAAGAGCTTAGTGACCAGGGAGACATTTCTCATCGAGAAAAGGGCCACCCTCACTGAGCCCGGATTATCGACCAATTGCCTTCTACGCCGCTTTCCGTTCTACGAATGAAATGGCGACCATCGAATTGAAACTGCTGTCCTCTTCTTCCGAACTCTTCCCTTGAGTGGGGCACCTGGCTGTTTTTTGCGATAGATCATTCACATGTCTTCTCTGCGCTCTATGTTGAATATTCGCTCTCTTCAGTCGATCGCGAGCAACTTATCGCGGATAATTTTCGCGAAACGCGTGTATTATTTATCGAAACGCCCACCCAACTCAATTCTCACACTCATGTCGACAGGCATTATATTTTTTTTGTTTTTATCGAAGGTTACAATATAATTTCATCTACCGTACCCCATGTTAGAGTAGATGAGCCGAGCTGACAATAACTAGCCAACCTCCCACCCCCATTAATGTCGCCCCTGTCCCTCTCCTCCCTCATCTTAAGTACTCCGGCCATTCAGTCAGCTGACACCTTTTATCACCTCATTCGGGGGCTATTCATAGGGAAGGAGAGGGGACATCGTGTAACAAACACTCACACACACTCAACACACTCATTCCGGAACTGAGGGAAAGGCCGTCTGTCTGGGAATCATTTTGGATAGTTTTGACTGATCGCGAATATGATTACAAGTCGTGAATCGCACCTTAGCTTCCCTAAATAGCGTTAGGTCTTTTGGTCAACATCATCTGCATTACTTCCATTTGTCACATCGGCTGATTGAGTAAGGGCGTATCTTATAATAGTAGTGAAACATATTAGAGTCTTTGTTCAACCATCGCACCGGAAAAATCGTCTCTTTTTATTTTTAATTCTGAAAATTCCAACATCTCCAACAAAAATTTCTTGCCGAAGTTGAAGTGGTTTTTAGAAGAAACATTGATTCTACGCGCAAACATTTTTGATCTGATCTAAGGATTTGAAATTTCTGCAATTATTGATCAAAAAGCTATTCATCTTTTTGGTCTTTCCTCTCATACGACTGGAACGGGCGAACAAGGCTAAAAGGCGAAATCTCAATTTTACCACTATGGCGCAAATGTCCATGACGCCGTTGCCCGACTGGAACGCATTGAGTGATGTTTCCTGCATTGTTTCTCGCGCATTGCCTCCTCCTACTTTGCATCTGGTGCGCATAACCCAATTGTCGGCCACTGGTGGGGTGCAGGGAATCTCCTCGACTAGGGAACGCATTATGTTATTTCTAACCTCCCGACTCTCGTCGGAGTGGTCGTCTCTCATCTCGATAGACAACCGACCGGGGGAGATTGGGGAGGGTGGAAATTCCATAATGCGCGCCATATTCTAGACCACCTCCACCCTCTGTCAATCTGCCCTTTCTTTTGCACGAGGGCAAAATACATTTCCGCCAACCTACGCTTTTTGGAGATTTTCATTTGATGCGTTCGTGCTTTTCTTCTCTCCAGCTACTTGCACGAGTCTCTTAACTCCCTCCTCTGGAGTCCGAAGGCGCAGATTGGTGACCTTAAGGTTCCTCATCGTCATGTTGCAGGGGCGCCTATTTCCGTCGGCCGAGACCATTTCCCCTTTCTAAAAGGGAACCCCCCCCCCCACACGCAGACATTGCTCTCGCATGGTACTTCCTCATTTCCATTGTCTACGTGAGGCGTTTCTGTAATGGTTGATACACCTTCGATTGCATGTGGATGCATCAACCACACTTATTAGTTTGTTGTCACTCAATAGAACGCTTACGTATTATTCCGCCATTGGCTTCTTTTCCAGACGCTTATTAATTTCATGATTATTGCGTTGTTGTCTTGATCATAAAACTTGATTTAATTCAAGCGCACTCAATTCGAACTCATTTTTCTCTTTGTAACTCATTGCAGTGTGTTCTAAGCATTGTTGGCAGCTTGGCTGCTTTGCGTGTTATGTTTCATAGAGAGTATATATTCAAATATAAAGTTGAATTTTAAAAAAACTCATAAAGTAGTCAAATCACCAACCACGGTGTCTCCTAAGCCCTCCCCTAGCATGTCAGCCCCCTGAACAATCCCTCCTCTCTGCCTTTGATGACCGCCGCCACACGACACAATTCCCTCACTCTACCAATGACATCGACTACGACATTAATTGTAATGCGTCTCCGTGCCGCAGTCTTGTCTTCACCAGTCTTAATCTTAATCAGGGAAGGAACGTCGTCTTGATACTTGTTTTAGTCAATACTAGGGCTGGTAGCTTTCATGCGAGATTGACTTTGATATATAGGGTCAGTGAAACGTAACTAAATTCGCATGCAAACTGTCAACCCTAGTGGATCTTTTTCTCAGTTTCGGCGCAACTGTCCATGGCGCAATTGACAGATGTCTCTTTGACAATAAGCGCGTATTGTCATCGCCAATCGTTCTTTTTTTCATACACGAACTCCCTATTGTGCTGTGTTAAAGCATGGAAATTTGCTTTATGTTGAGGCATCGCATTTCACAAGCCATTGCGCAGCCGAAATGACCAACCTCGCCTGCAACAAATCTCGAAGGTCGATTTGGGAACATGTTTCGTGAGCCATGGACCATTGCATCTTAATGGTGAAAGTGTTTCCATTGTCACCAATACGGAGAAAACCTTCGTGTTGAGTTTTTATAAACCTATTATCACAGTCCGTATATGCAATAAAATGGACACCGTTCTCGTTATTTAGATGATTCCTTATTTATCCATAAGAGGAAGCATCTAGCCAGGACATTTAGGTTTTCTGAGAATCATGCATTGCTCCGATTTCCACTCAAATATCAAAGATGGCCAAATGATGTTCCGCGCCACAGTGGATTGAGTTCGTGTCGTGTTCTAACGGCGAAACATCCTTATATCGCTCATCCCTTTTCTTGCCTCACACTTACACTTTGCGCTTCACAGATACATATGCATCTTTCTCCTGGTTTACTTTTATAAATGCTGAAGCGACAAATTAGGGTTGTTAGTTTGTATTCGAGATCGGTTATGTTTCTCTGACACTATAAACGAGGGATATATAGCTTCCATGAAACAAACCCGTTCTCGTATACAAACTGCCAATCCTACGATGAATGCATAACGAATTTGACACTCTTGAGCATGCCAAGATTCTCAATTCCTGCAGGGCCTTGCAAGCTTGAACAAGGCTTTTTGCAATTCTGATTTGTGCCATGCTCCTGTTGCTGTTTGTATGCACGCGGAAGCTAACTAAAGGCCATTTGCGGAAATGATCGGGGCTCATAAGAGATTCACGGGTGACGGACAATAGTACCGTGGATAAGGTTGGTAATTTGAATAGGTTTTCGGATATGTTTCACAGCTCTTATAAATTCTATATATGTAGCCACGGTGAAACATATCCGAAAACCTAGTCAAACTGCCAACCATATTCTTGGACCTTTACGCCATAGCACTGAAATGAACATCTGAGCCCTGCAATGATAGCGCTTTTGCCCTTATGACCGTTATATCGCAAATATCCACGGCACTGTTGGACGTTTAAATGCAGAAAAAAGGGAATGGGCAATAAGAAGCAGGTTCCCTGTGGTCCTGAGCAGACACTTCTGCACCTCTGAATGTCATATTCTCTTTTCTATGAATCATAGCGCAAATATCCATGGCGCTACTGTCTTACGCGCCGCAAATTCACATCTTTTATTCTGTTTATCAGATATATTCCAAATGTTAAAAGACGAAAAAGTCGGCAATGTCCCTGTGGTCCTGAGCAGACACTTCTGCACCTCTCAATGTCATATTCTCTTTTCTATGAACACACACACACACTCACTCTGCTCCGAGGACAGCGGGCCTTCATTCATTTTTGATGCGCGGCCGTGAAAGGCACTGCTGCTGTCGCGTGCATGTGACGATCCTTGCAAGTAGACACTCTCAATTGTCCCGACTACTTGCCCCGTCTGCGATCTCATATAGGGGTTTACGCATGGACATTTGCGCCGTAAAAGTGAAGAGGACAGTTGCACAATCGTTGTGGTCATTCTCATGCCGCAGATGTTCATTTATCCGTTATTGCGCAATTCTTTCCTTGTACTCCTGTCTTTTACCCCCAATTGTTGTGGTGCAATGTCCACGGCTCTGTTCTTTCGCAGTAGGATTTCTAAAATGGCAGTGAAGTGCACTTCTGGGGTAGGAAGTCCAAGCAAAGGACATTTTTATGTTGTCTAATTCCTCTCTGATAGTAAAGAGTGAAGCAGATGAAACTTTACATTTGCTTGGATTTCCTACCTTATGCATTTTTCATTCGTCTAATCCGTGGTTGTCTAACGACCGTAGCTCGGCAGGAACTAGACGAATGAAAAATACACTTTACAACCGTTGTATAATAGAAACAAAGGTCTCCTCCTTCACAATAAAATGTATGCCAATATCTGGAAATAAAGTGGTGGAAAGAGTCTGCAAAGTCCATTGGGAGCCGATTCAGGGTTTCTACATGCAATAGACGACAACTTCCATCCATTCATTGGCGCCATGAAAGGACGGCTTGTCCTTTTTGCAACGAGTCACGTACGTTTGTCATATGTATGTTCCATGTTGGAATAGGTATTTAGTGGGATGGAGAAGGCAAGATATTATGGACAGCTGTTCATTTCTAACCGTCTAAGTTCATGCCTAGCTGTTGTGTTTGCGAAGTGAGTATTTAGAGCTTTTTTAAAATTTACACCGCGACCGTCGGCAGGATTGCTGCGTTCTTAATAGGAAAGTAATTAATGTGTTGCATATAGTTTATTATCTAAACGTGAGAACTAAAAAAAGCCCAGTTACATATTCTCTCGCTCTCCTGACTAATCCTTAGAAACGACGAACTGCTTCCTTCTCATACATTCTTGAATCAAGCGCAAATATTTGCTATATACTGACCGTGACAAACTCATGTTCTCTTTCACTATTTTGTCTCGTTTCATTGACTCCATTCAACAAAATATCTGCTTACTTTTCCTGTTGAAAAACTTTTTTCGCACGAAGATCACAGTGTTTTGATCCCGATCACGGAGCGATCATCTCTAAAACGTGTTTGCCAACGTGTACCATTACAAGAACAAACGCAGTTTATCGCGCACCTCTTTAGTACTCTCACTCTTTCCTCTTATTCATTCCTAATAACGCTTCTCTTTTTCATGCAGACAGACTAATTTTGCTTGTCGTATGCATGCTGATGATTAAGATGAACTATTACTTTTTGATCACGAGAGATAACTATCATGTCACAGCTCCTTGTGAAATTCATCCGAAATTTCTATTTACTCCTGTGCTCAACACATACTAAGGGCAACGGTTGTTATCACACAAAATGCTCAGGTAACAGGCCTATTCATATATCAACTGAAACCTAATCCTAACTTGTTGAGCAACAGCTGTAATTACTGCAGTCGCAGCAGTGATCAACTGGACAGGAAATGTGAGATCGTCTATCGGTGTCTTCAGACGATCCTCAATCATTTCCCCTTTTGCTCCCCGCGGGGGGGGGGGGGGCAGTAACCAAAGCAATGGATATTCGAGCCAAAACGATGAAATGAAGGGATGCTCAATCAATTGCTCAATTGCACATTTCACTCGTTTGGTGCAAATCCCCATGACGTTATTGTATTTGCAACCTTCGATCATCTACTCTTATGGTCTTCTCTCCACTAAACTAGGCTTCTATGAGAAATCGGTTATGTTCCACTATATCTCCGAAGTTATATCTTTCGTGAAACATATCTGATCTCGCATACTAACTGCCGCCCCTGCTCTCCACTGTGTTGTCCCTCTTCCCCCTCTTCAATTGCTTGTTGTTATGTGTGTGTGTGTGCGTCTTCGGAAGAGGGAAACGAGTCTAATCTCACCTTCCTCAATGGCTTATTAAGCCGGCCATTAACGCAAAACTTCCCGCCTCTTTCCTCCTTTCTCATCGTCTTAGTAAAGTCTATGGTTGGCAGTTTGACTAGGTTTTCGGATATGTTTCACAGCTCTTATAAAATCAATATATGTAGCCACGGTGAAACATATCCGAAAACCTAGTAAAAACTGCCAACTATAGTAGAGTCCTCCAATCGGATCGCGGAGTGCATTTCTAGTCTCTAACTCATTCTCGAGCTGTTTCCTGTCGTGTCTGATATAACCGTTCGACAATGAGTCAGCGAAACGGAATGAACTTCGTGATCCGTTTGGCGGTACACGCCACTATAATTGTTGCACAATCATGATTGTGAAATCTACTCTAATCCTTGTGGTTCACTATTACGGTGCAAATGTCTAGTGTCATTCGCTCTTATCCCAATAGTCACGTGGGCTAGATGTAGTAGAATAGTGATGAGAAAAGGAGTGCGCCTTCTTCTTCGCGCATCTCTTCTGCTACTCATATCTGCGCTTATTCGCCTTCTAAACACGATTTTTGCCCCCACTGAAGAGTCTCTCTTCACGAAAACATGTATGAGGAGATTCATTAGATTTATCGGCTTCGTCCTCTTCTGATCTGTTCTCTCCCGTGGTCGAAAGACGAGGAATGCCCAGGAAAAAGAGTATTCAGAGGCATTCCTCCACCTTGCTTAGCATAATCGCTGACGCGTTTTCTTTCTCAGTGCGAGCATCGAATCATCAGAGAAGCTTTTTGCCCTCTTTTGCGAATCTTAAGTTGCCATTATCTGTCGAACCTTACTAACTCGCAAATAGGTCATGTTTGAGGAAATTCAACTTTTTTCGAACTGACGTGAGAGCAATATTTCTGTCCTTAGGTATGGTTATGTTTCACTCGCCCTTGAAATAGTCACTTCGAGCTCTGAAGATGCTCACGACTTGGTAGCTGTGGTTTAAAATGAATTTATCATTCTTCCTAGATCAAGTTTCAGTCACTCAAATATTCTCAAAGATACCTAAGGCAGTTTTAGAAATGGGCTAGAAGAAGTATGGCTTGACGCATGCTGAATCCCCGCCTGCGCAGACTAATCTCGATGTTGCAACAATACTTTTCCTCCTCCCACTTCACTTCATCACATGAGTCCCTGACCTATTGTATACAATTGTGCCTCTTGAGAACCTATGTTGCCTTTATTATTTATGTCTTGGTTATTTGTTCTGTGTACAGTTGTTCATGGAAATTTCAAATGATTATCATGATTTTCCTATATTTTCTGGCAATTTCTCAACAAAAATGAACCAGTAAATGAGTTTCTTCAGTCTTTTTACGCCTAATGATTGCTACATTTCTTGCTATGATTGTTGCGCATTAACTCTTCGCGAACGATACTCGCGTTTCGTAATTATTGGTTGTTGAGCGTCTTTCTTAACGTAAATCTCTCAGGATGCGCTCCTCGTCGATCGGAGTCCGGGCGGGATGCGGATGATGAGCGGGTGAAGATAAGAAGAGCTGGGAAGAGAACACTGACAAGTGAGAATGTATTCTATATCCTAAAATAGATTCTAAGCCTACTGTACATTCATAAACACAGACTGGTTTTCTGCAGATAAAATACAGCGCAAATTCATGACCAATGAAACATATAGTATTCGCTATCAGTTATTGATTTGATTATCGAATATGTTTCATTAGAGGGAAATATAATCATTTTTACCATTTTTGTGATTCAATCGGTACCATGAAATGACATGATCATATTTCTATTCCATTTGTCTCATGGTTGTCCATGAATCGCAAGGTGCCTGAGTCTCTTAGTGTATCCCAGAACGACGGAAGAGGAAAAGGGCTTATATGGGAGGATTGAGAGACGAAGATACACGAGATGTATCCCGCTCCTCGATCCCCTCTTAGCCGGGCTATCTGAAATCTCTTCCATTCTGACCGCGACCATGTGTTTTCTTCACTCACTGTACGAATATAAACTGTTCCGTAACTATTTCGGAAATTTGGCTCATTATGGTTCCAATATCTATGAGGCAATTACTGTCAGACTGCACATGAAAATATCGCTAGCATAAAATTTTGGTTTCTGTTACAACTGCATTTACATTCTAACTGTTATACCTCCACTTCTGAGAAGTGAATCGGAGCCAATCTGCATGCTTTTAGCAACATAAAACAAATTTTTGTCGTTGAAGTTACAACAGAATCTGTTATTTTTGTGTGTGGCTAGCGATATTTGCTTTTATTTGATATTCTTCCGATGGGTGAAAACGGGAAATATTTTTTATTTCAAAACAGAGACACTAAGAGCACGTCAGACCTCTCAAGAATAATGATATTCGCTCCAGGGCTGCTATGAGCACAGATATTGGGCCCGTCATTTCCTCAACAATTTATTCCTACTTCTCCTCGCTTATTTTCTCTACAATACTTGACAGAGATCTATGGTTTCTCAACTGAAAATTAGCCCGCTTTGTAGAGTTCGTCTGGTTTGACTTACGCGTCCTCTTTACGAATTTACCAAGGATTTCTGAATTTTTTATATGGATATGTTTCGTAGCGCATTATTTCATCGGTAATCTGCTGTGCGTTTATTAGTATTGGATATGCTGAGAATCTATAGGAAACTCTTTCAAAATGATGCCTTGGCCCACGCTACCGCATCATCTATGTCAAAGGTACCGCAAACATGGTCTCTACTGAGAATGAGTAAGTTGACGACGGTAAATAAATGACGACGGAATGAATTTTAAAATGTTTTCTGCGCCGAAATCTGCAGCTTCGAGCTAAATCTAAAAGTAAGGCAATGATCATTTCGGTGGACACTTGCAAATCACTGTGGATATTCATTATCGTGGAAAACGGAGTTGAAAGTCAGCCTCTATATGTTGAGCGTGAAACCTATTCAAAATCATGACTAATGGCAATAAAAACGAGTGTGCAGGACGAAATTTCGAGCGGGTTCGTACTCGATATGTTGTTACATGAATAATACAAAAGTCCATTAGGGAGTTTTTCATCACCAAAAACGTTGAGTCCATTTCAGCATGGAGTTCTCCCCTCATGTGATGTGGATGTTCGGCGGTTCGGCCATCGCCTTCATCTCGCTCATCTGCTGTTTCGTTCGAATTCTGCGACGCTGCAAGAGCTCACGAGAAGTGGCTTACAAAGGTCAGTAATACACTATGGTTGGCAGTTTGACTAGTTTATGGGATATGTTTCAATGATTCTATATATATTTGAAGATGCACCACCTATGAAACAAAACCACATAACGCAATCTAACTCCCGACCATAATAAACCCCGTTATCTGGAGCTGCATGCATGCATTTTCCTGTTTTGAGGACGAAAATTAGCCATTATATCGGGTAAATCCCGCAATTTCCTGGAGAATGATATGGGAAATATATAAAAAAAGGTAGCATGAAAAGGTCATCGTACTCAAGGCGCGTGAACTGAATTTGTGCTTAGATAGGAAGTGTTTACTTCGTTATAGCATTGAACGAAAGATGTGATTATCATTGAGTAGGATATCGAACTGATCACTAGTACTCATAACGAAGCATATTTATACTGCACTGACATAGAGTCCTTTACGTGTAGAGTAGGGAACGACTTATGGACTGACTTCCGTCTGTGCACCCATTCGACCGGTCGTCTATGATGAGCGAGAGCGAATGAATCACCCGTGCGCACGGACGAAAAACGGTCCATATATCATTCCCCAGTGTTGAGCCTTGTGGCATCCATATGCTTCCCTGTTGCAACATAATGGGCGAATAATGAGCTATCGACGAATAGTCTTCAATACAACAACCATTATATCTACCGTCAATTCTCCGCAAGGTCAGGCTTCTGGTCAGATTTCAATGGGCTGTCTGAATGCATTTTCATGCATTTTCCTGTTTTCAAGACGAAGATTAGCTAATTTTACGGGAAAATCTCACTATTCTTATGTCGGGTGAAAAGGGAAATATGACGGCAGCATGAAAAGGTCATCGTAATCAAGGTACGTGAACTGAAATTGGGCTTAGATAGGAAGTGTTTACTTCGTTATAGCATTGAACGAAAGATGTGATTATCATTGAGTAGGATATCGAACTGATCACTAGTACTCATAACGAAGC
>JACMIF010001871.1:0-17082 GCA_014805445.1 Diplogasteroides magnus | reverse complement strand
CAAGAACGAATATTTTGACTGAACTTCTTACCGTAATATTCATTTATTGATTAGGTAAAAATCGCGACAGGAGTTCAAGAAATCATTCACCAGAGAGGTTCTTTAAATGTATGACTCGTTATTCTTTTGAGAAACGTGATGGAATGAGAGTTGAGATGGAAAGAGTTTGGTTTGTGGCGAACTTAGACTGGACTGAATGGTGTTGATTAGTTGGAAGATTACTGTATCTTGTTTGAGTTGGTGGCTGAATTGACTCGAGCAGTGGACGATGGAGAGGATTTGGTACAAAGACTGAGGGAAAGATTGGATGAAGTTGCACAAGTACAAATAAAAAGTCGGCCGAGGAAGTGACTATTGATTCGTATTCACTTTCATACTTGTTTATCTCATTCCACTTTTGTTGATGGTTATTTCGACGTCCTTTCAACAATATAATTCATATAATGTAAATATGAATGAAGTTTTTTATCCTGGCGTCAGCATTAAGCATGTTAAATACATTTCGAAGGTTGGAAGAAAAATCTGAGTTGAAAACTTTGAAAAGGATTGCATGGTGCACAGTTGTGCCGAATGAAACGTATTATTACGTTTGGGTGTTTATTTATGTTCTTATTGTATGCTATGCCACCTGAGCGTATTATGTGTTTATTCCTTAAACGAAGTGACAATTCACCATTTGTGGAGAGATCTAAGGTACATGAACAAGGTGTGCAGTTGTGATTAGAAAATGAATATGATACTTGATTGATACACAAAGAATGATATTGTATTGAGGGATTAGAATGGATGATCTCCTACTTGGATATACAACAAGAAATGAGTGTCTGGTGCATGGGCTGATTGACTCCTTGCACGAACTCTCAATGTATGGTCATATCCTGCCTCCACTGGTGATGAAAGATGAACAAATGCTCTTCCACCTGAATACAATTGATAATGACAATCTCACCCATTGACACACCTTGAGTCTTGAGTACAAATGGACCATCTCTTGTCAGACCGAATGAATGATCCTTGTGATCTGTTGCCAATGTGAATGTCTCAATGTCACTCCCATTGCTTGTCATTCTCATTCTCACTTACAGTATCATTGAGTACTTTAGCATCATGATCGTATGCAGTCAACTTTGCAAGTGGATGTCCTTGTGCAACTTCAGTTGGAATTGGAAGAAGTGACAATTGAATCTTGGGAAGATCACACTCCTCACAGAATGGTTCACAAGATGTACTGAATGAGAATGAGTGAAGAGAAAAGGGAATGGAATGGAATGAGACTTGTCTGCAGATAGTCCATATTCATATGGACAAGGATTGTCAATACACTCAAATCCTCCGAATGTATTGAAACAGAGAACATCTCCCCCTTCCACAGGGGGTAGACAGGCATTACGGGCACATTCATCGATATCTAAGTAATGAAGATTGAATGCATGAGTCTTCCTTTCCTTACCTTTACACTTTCCATCCTCTTCTATGTATCCATCTGGACATAAACATTCATATCCTCCTTCTGTATTCTCACATATCCATTGACAGGGATTGTGAATGGAACATTCATCAATGTCTGATTACAGTATCCCTTATGACTCCTCTCATTCCCTTCTCACTAACCAACACATTGTCCATGTTCATTGTAGTGCAATCCAGGAGGACATCTCGGTCTGATCTTAGGTTGAACACGTGTCGGAAGTACATTGGGAGAACGAAGTCCTTCATT
Source organism: Diplogasteroides magnus (assembly GCA_014805445.1). Lineage (NCBI taxonomy): Eukaryota > Metazoa > Nematoda > Chromadorea > Rhabditida > Diplogasteroididae > Diplogasteroides > Diplogasteroides magnus. The sequence goes on along the minus strand of JACMIF010001871.1, from coordinate 15,365 downwards.
CAATGAGTAATGCAATGGGAAAGGGACTTACTCTTGCATTGTCCATTGATTGGAGGACGACCCCCAGGGCATAGACATGTGAATGATCCAAGAGTATTAAAGCATCGAAGTCCCTTTCCACAAATGTTTCGTTGTTCACATTCATTGATATCTGAATGATGGATGATAGAGACAGAAGGAATTCTTTCATTTTACCTTCGCATTGTCCTTCCTCATTGACTTTATATCCAGTATCACAAGAGTCAACACATCGATATGCTCCTCAATGAACTCTCATTCTCTTTCCTTTGTCTTCTTTCTACCCTCTGTATTAATACATTCTTGTGCATCATCACATTCATGTTCTCCATTTTGACATTCATCAACATCTGTACAACTTCCATCCATTCTTACTCGATATCCATATTCACATTCCCTTCAATCATTCCCTTCATTCTCTTCTCTTCCTTCTCATTCACCTTATACAATCATAACTTCCAATTGTATTCACACAATCAGCATCATCTCCACATGGATTCTCTTCACTGTCACACTCATCGATTTCTACAATTATTCACTTCTTTCATATTCATTACTTTTACCATAGCATATTTTTCCTCTTCTTCTGTATCCTTCAGGACATCCATTCCTCAGTTTTCCCTTTGCATCCATTTTGTCTCCTTCTGGTGACATATTGATTGTCAATGTCTATAGATAATCATTCCTCTTTCATTCCTTCTTTTAATTTTACCTTTCCTGGAGGAATGATTGGCTTGGGGAATTGATTCTTGTCGTAATTTGTATTCTCAGTCCATCTCAATCAATTCCTATGATAACATTCAATCATTCTGTCAAACCTGAATGGAATGGAATGGTTTCCGAATAGAAGTCGACTATTTCCATATCCAGAAATATCTCCATTAGCTCCTTCTGTCAATTCAGATATCGCTTCATCCAAGTGCACATCAGACTACAAATTCAATATTTAAGCTATTTCAATAATGAAACCCATACATTTTTAATGATTGCAGGAATTGTTCCATGAACTGTCGTTTCCATCTGAAATTAACTCCAACTATAGAATATGAAGTGATTACAGTACATGTAGATATCCACTTTCGTTGATTCCCTTTGCCCTTTGAATAACAGTCAATCTATCTCCTTAATGAGGACTTCATCCTTCTGTCATACCTTCCATTCTACCATTCTCAAAGTCGAATGTTGTAGTTCTGTTGAATTCATCAAGATTTGTCATTCCTGGTACATGTGCAGTAGAAAGTGGAGGGGCAGCAATCATTTTGATAAGGGCATTAGTGGATGGATCTATAGACAAATTATATCAATTGTTAGCTATTTATTGCTAGCCATGATTATTGAACTTCTCCACATGAATATCGATTTCATTTCCATTTTCGAGTGTTGGACCAACTGTCGCCACAATATTCTAAAGAAATAGAATGATTGTTGTACCCTGAATGCCTTTACCATGCTTCGTGGTCCTTCCCCATTCAAATCTGTTATATTAATGATCTGTACAAGTCCTCCTTTTCCATCTCAAATGACTCTATTCATTCATTCCTTCTTCATTCCCTTCTTACCTCCCACAATAAGATCAACACTGTCATATGCATCTCCAATGGTACTGGATGCCCTATCCAATGACTCTTTTCTCTTTTCTTTCCCTTTCCACTCACCTACACGTGTATTTCCCCCTATCTCCATCTATTGCATTTGTGATGAGAAGGGAATTATTGGACTGAATGAGTATTACATTCTCAATGGGAGAAGACAACTCACCCCAATTCGTACATTCTGATCGAGAATGAGTCTTTTCCCATTATGAGTCCATTCAATCCTCAATGCATTCATTATCAATTGTCCATTATTCCAATTCACTTTGTAGTCAATTGTTGTCCATCCAAAAGACAATTCAACAATGCATTTCCTCCTTGTAAAATATGTAGTTCTTCATGAGGAACAGTTCGAACAGAAGGAAGGGAATCTTCCACTTCCATCTTAATACTTATCTATTCTAATCCAATGAATATCTTCTCACTATGGCCATGTCACTTGGTCTTCTTCTTCCTCTCACATGGCATTTGTAATGTTTGAGTGATCCTTCCTATAATGATTCTTCCTTCTCTTTCTCTTTCTCTACAACTAACATCATGTTCATTCATTCCCAGTACAACCAATGATCCATTATGGAGAACATTGAGAAGTGGAGAAGAAGAATCGATTGGAGTATTGTGGAAGAACCATTGAACTGATCTGAATACAAACATTTTCATTCTATCAAAATAGTGTTGACCTTTGGAATGGAATTCCCTTGTCAAGGCATCTGAGTACAGCAACTCTTTCCTTCTTATCTTCACTTGTCAACATTTCATCTTCTCCAGATCCATCCTCTTCATCCTCATTCTGAATGGATTCATTCTCTTCTTTCCTTCTCTTCTATCTACCGTAGCCATTGCCTTTGCTGTGATTCGTGATATTCCATTGGATGCAACACATTGATATTCTCCCTCTTGTTTGGTTGGATCAGTTGTATTGATACGTAGAATGGAATGCTGTAAAGGCCATGACATGCAATGAAGGAGGAAATGGGATATGGACAATGTGCCTCCCTCTACTTACGTGGTCAACTACTCCTACATCTTGTACAACAATTCCATTGTGAGTCCAATACAATTGTGGCATCGGATTCCCCACAGCACTGAAAGAATGTACAATCACTATGTCTTTACATACTTTTTTTTCCTCAATTGACACTATGTTTTTCCGTTTTTCGAGTAAGGATGTGAATTGGTTTGATTTGCGATTCACTTCCCCATTCTGTCTTACTCATACATATAAGATGAAGAATACAGTATTCCCATCACCTGCACTCCATTTCGAATACTTTTCCCATTTGAATGGAATGATTCATAGGTGTTTTGATGAAATGAGGAGGGGCTGAAAGTATTTATCTCCTATTCATTCCATTTTAGTCAACTAACTGGCCATGATGACATTTTCTCTTGCATTTCTTTCTCCAGGCAAACATTTGTATTCGATGTCATTCTCACTATCCTGAATGACCTCCTCCTCCTCCTCCTCCTCCTTCCCTTCCTCCTCCTCACCGCTTCTGCTCCCCATTCCACAAGATCTCCTCCCACAACATCTCCTCTGCTTGCAACCATATTAGTCTTCATTGGTTTTCCATTCTCATCACATTCAACCCATAGTGGAGTCCTCTTTTGTCCAAGTCCTTCAATGAACATTCAATCACATTTCAACGTCCTCCATAAAAGGACAAAAAGTCTCTTCTTCTCTCTCTTCGTCATTTCACTAATGCATTCTATTCTTTTCTTGCGTAGTGTCTCTCATTCATCAACGGCATCGTCATTGTTTCTTCTCTTCCTCCAAGTACAGTCTCCTCCTCTCACCTTCGAATAGTACTTTCCTTGTTCCCATTGCTTGTCCTGCCTCGCTCTTTGCAATGCAATGATAGAATCCCGCATCTTCTTCCAATGCATTGTGAATGGCAAGAGTCGTCCCAAGAACATTGTATTCTGAATGGTCGACACGTCATTCCAATTGAAGTGGGATAAACACAACATTCTTTCACATGCATACACTGTATTGCTTACTTTCACTGTTGACTATTTCCTTATTGGGTGCTCTGACCCATGAAATGACTGGTTCTGGTATTCCTGTTGCATTGCATCTACAATCATTTGTATTATCATGGATGATCATTCATTCTGACGTCAAGTAGATTGTCTCCCGAAGTGTCGCCGTTACATTTTCCTTCTCTGGAACGACAATCGGGGCGGCTGAAATGAATTAGTCAACGATGATCCTCGTAATCTTAAGCAGTCTATCACAGAGATGAATGTATTCAGTATGTCAAGAGGATGTGTATCTCATCCCTCCCTTCAGTCATTCTCATTCTCATAATGAATGATAACTGACTGAATACAATCAATCCGACTTCTTTGTATGAAGTACCCGCCCAGTTCTCAGCCTTGCAAGTGTACATTCCAGACTGAAAGAGTCTCTTTCTTTCCCTCTCATCTTCCTTTTCCTTTACCTGTTCCAATTGTACATCAGTAAAGATCGCAGTGGCCTTTCTTGTCTCAGAATGAATGTCAATCGCAGCTCAAATCATTCTCTATTTCACTCTCAAATCCATGCCTTTTTAGCCCTTTGCACTTTCCTCTCTACATGTTTGCCAATTAGTATGGTGTCAAGTATTTCATTTCTTTGCTATAGTTTCTGTTTGTAAAAGTACATAATTCATCATAAATACATATACGAGTGTCTGTCATTCTATTTGAGATGTCCTAAATACGTACAAATCAGTCCATTTCCAAGATATTTTCCCGTTAGAGTTCAAATGAAGCCCTATATTAAATATTAATACTATATCCTATATTATTATCCTCTCTGTTAATTATCTATTCCTGTTTGTCCTACTCTTCCTTCTCTAACTGTACTATCCAGTCTCCAACCATCATGTCCCATCCTTTAAATGTCTTTTGTCCACATAGTGACATTTGCAGTCATGTGTAACATGAAGCTCTTCCCTTCTCCCATAACAAATTGTTTCCTTCATTGGTTCAAATGATTCCATTCCCCCTGCAGACTGGACATCCCTTTCTCTTTTCTTCTCTCATTTTACTGTCTACTTCCTAACATTGTTTTGTCTACCCAATGAATGAATCTCTTCATGCTTTCTGAACAAATACTGTAGATTCTGTGAATATGAGTTCTCTCATTCTGCCCTAATGATCACTGTCTGACGTAAAGGAATAGAATAAGTAGTTACTTTCTGTGATGAGTACATCATCCTTGTACCAACTGATGTGTGGATGGGGTACTCCAGTTGCCTCACACCACAATTCAGCCCTTTCACCCTCAAATGACAATCATCAGAAGGAAACTTGAGTCCATTCTCACCTTCTTCACTACAATGTGGTCGGGTTTATCAGATAGTCGAGGAGGAACTGAAATGAATTCATTCTTATTCTTCTTTATCTATATATGGATTGAGTCTTGATCATTATACCCATTGATGTCATCATTCCTGTTTCCTCATGAAATGATTCCATCTGACTGACCATCCATATATCAGTCATCTCATTAAACAGAATGACGCTTTACTCAGTAGGAAGTGACTATATATCAAAATAATGTTTACTCCAACCTTCGTGATTCTTTTTACATTAATTTATGATTATTGCCCGACTGCGCATGGATTTATGGCCTCGATTTTTGTGCGTTCTCAACATTTGATTGAGATTAGAATGCGATCGCTCTCTCAAGTACTTCTTCTCGTTCTCTTATTCACTCTTTCAGCCTACGCATTACGTGAGTTTTCAATTTTGATTCTCTTTCCAATATTTGCAGTCTATAATTGTTCGAATGACATATTTTCATATTTCAGCTCATCTTCACAGACCAACTCGTTTCGACCCAGAACAAGTGATGTTGGACTTGGGAAATATTCGTCCATTCTCTGATATCGGATCGTATCCTCTCAATAACTTCGAAAGCGACGTCTACAATGATGTTTGAGTATTCATTTTGGATTGAGTAAAGGAATAATTACAGATTTTGGTTGATATGCAAGACAAATTCGAAGGTTTGGAAGATGAGGACGAAGAGAAGATTCGATAATTTCTTCACATTCTTATTAATCTCAGTTCAATTACTCTTGAGTATCTCCAAATGTGATCTCATCTCCATTTCTCTTCTCTTTTCTTTCTCACGAGTCAACAATTATGAAGATCTCAAGTGAAAATTGTATAACAATTCAATCTTATAAATCACTAATCTTACGGATTTTCTCGGTCTTCGAAGTAGACTCTTATGCAGAAATATACAGAAAACTGTCGTTTTTTGCAATGATAAAGTTCAACGTCTCTGGTGACCAAATATGAGATGCATTGCAGCAAACATCAGAAATGCATAATACTTGTAGCATGCACTTCTCCGGACTATTGTACCTACGGGTGATACGATGATTGTAGCGATGTCCGTGAAAAGCTGGGGGACACCATCGTGTAAATCACTCCTAATTGATTGGCCTATCATTTGACCGACAGCATACGGACGTTAGCGCTAGCTTGTCTCTCTCTCTCTCTCTCTACACGCTTTCGTTCAGGCAGAACCCATATTCCTATCCCTATCTATTCCCCCCTGACTACGGAATAAAACATAAAGCTTGAATACTAGGAGAAATAGACAAAAATGATTTGAACGATGAACTTACTTCCCACATAGAGTTGAATGTTCATCTCAGCTGATCCTGCTTCATTCTTAGCCATACAATTGTATGATCCCTCAAGTATTCATGTGAATGAAATATACATTTAAACTCACTTGATCACTCAATTTAGCAGATTGAATAGTGAGAGTTGATCGATCGTCATTGAATATAATGGATGATGATGAAGAGATTCGATTTCCATCCTTTTTCCATTGTATTTCATTGTCATCTCCTTCTATTCCACATTGTAGAATAGTTGGAGTTCCTTCTGTTGCATTTTGTGTTACAATTCCTTCCTTTGTCACAATTGGTGCACCTTAAGAAGTATTGATTGAATGTACTTTGTATGTACTCACTGATTGATTTCACTGTGAATTCCCTATTGTCTTCTCCTGCATCATTTGTGGCAGAACACTGTAATTTACTCTATAAAATGAATTCATTCCCTTTCACCTTGAATATTTGTTCCTTCTTTGGTGCAGATTCCACCAAAAGACTTCCTCGTGCATCTACAGTATCCATTACTTCATTCTGTCATTTGTCATTCTTACCAATAGTGAATCCATCCTTTGCACTTTCAATCACTTTGTCATCAATATACCATGTGATGTCTGGATCAGGATATCCACTAGCAGAACACTTAAAGACAATTACAATTGGCACAGCTGACTGTGTAGACAGACCTCAAGTGTGAATGGAGTCTTTGCCTTGACTGATGTTTCATTCAAAGATGATGATTTGATAGAAGGAGCCACTGAGATTGTCTTTCACTTTAGTCTCATTCTCTTTATACCGAGAACTTCGAGAGTGTATGCCTGTTGTGAGACTCCAGCCTCATTTGTAGCAGTGCATAGATAGATTCCAGAATCAGTTGAACGGGCATCCACGATGGAAAGCCACTGAAGGAGATGGATTAACAACATTGAGGAGATGAAAGAAGGAAAAATGGACCACTCATTTTCAATGATCAAGTTCACATATTTTTCAAGTTAATAAATCACTGTTATGTTTGTACTTGTTCTTTCCCAAGAAGATCAGTCTTATCTGTTGTATGCAGAGGTGTGAAACATAAAAGTGTTCGTAAAACATTTTCTCCTTGAAAATGATACAGATGTATCGATAAGAGACCAATGAAATATCATATAAGAGCACCGCCTTCATTTCAGTTTACATTTTTTGAGAGAGACTAAAATATTGACATTTCTTGCACAATGCCTCTTGTGCGTATCGTGACCAATCTGAAGATTCTCCCTTCGACCTTCGATGTCAGTCTACCCCCTTTCCCTTTCCCTCACTCAATTGTCTATACAGGATGTGATAGTGGATGCAGTTGCTTCTGCCTTCAAGAAACAACCAAAGGATGTAATGATGGAAGTACATCTCAATACTCATATGCATCATGGAAGGGAAGCTGAACATACAATCATGCATGTATCTGTGAGTATCGATTGATAGGATGAAAGTGACAGGGTCACTTAAGATTGTTGCCCTCAAGACAGTCATAGACAATCATCACAATGATCGATATGCACAGAAGATAACAGAGGCCATAAAGAATAACATTCACATTGATGGAGACAAAGTCAGTCTTTTCCTTCTCCCTTACTCTTTTCTTCCCTTTTCAGATTCTTTTGACCTTTCATGGAATGGATCTTGAACATATTGCACTTGGAGGACACATCCTATCTCCACATCATCACTAACATTCACTAAGAGTAACGAAAGTCGTCGTCAGAATAGTTGACCCAGAATTTCCCTTTATGGCTTCTTTAATGAATGATCATATAATTCTCACATTCTGTCTATACTTTAGTTGTTTATATTCCCAATATAGTATCAATATAAAAGTATTGATATACCTTATCTTCAACAGCATATCTCTGTTGTCCTCCTCCTTCAATGTCCAGTCCATTTCGTTGCCATCTGAAATTCGTATTCCATCTCAAATAGTAGAGAGAGAGAGAGACATACCGTATAACAGGAGGAGGTGTTCCCTCTGCTTGACATTCAATCTTAGCCACTTCTCCTTCGATAACTTGTGCTGTTCCTCCATTCGATATAATAGGAGATTCTGATTGGATTCTCTCTTCCTTTCATTCCCTCATTCTTCCACTCACGGACTATCTGTACATTGTAGACAAGAGAATCATTTCCTGCTGTGTTGATGGCAACACAAGTATAGACTCCTTTGTCTGCCAGTGAAATGTTGAGGATCTGAAGAAGGAAAAGAGTCAATCAACTACTTAAGATTCATACCTGTAGTTCAGTTCCATCAGGAGAGATTGTGATTCCTTCAGTGGAAGATGACAATTCACGAGTCTCATTCAACATCCTACACAAATGAATGTATGCCTTTCTTCAATAGTCAAACACTAACCATTTGATCTTAGGAGGAGGTTTACCAGTCACATCACAGGTTAGTTTGAGTGTTTCACCAGATGGAAGTTTAGGTGCCATATCAACGAGATTACGGTCAATTGATGGAGGAACTAAAGGAAAGGATTCATTCCATTCATTCGCTTCTCCTCACCCAATACATCCACATGAATATTCTCTTCTGCAGCTCCTGCTTCATTCCTTGCTGAACAAGTATAATCTCCTACATGACTCTTATCCAGATGTGGAATATCCAATCTTCCTCCCTTCATACTGATACGAGCTCCTTCAGGAGAACTAACAAGAGGTTGTCCTCCCTAAATGAAATGTGTACTATTGAATGGAAGGAATGAAACCTTATTCCATGTGAGTACTGGGGGAGGATTTCCAGTTGCATTACAAAGAAGAACAATTGACTCTCCCATTGCACGAACTGATGAATTGACAGAAGAAAGAGAAACAGAAGGAGGAACTGAAAGAGGAGAATGGAAGGGGGAGAACAGTCTCTTTCACTTACGCCATACATCCAGATGGAAGTCTTGTTCTGCACTTCCTGCATCATTCTCTACCAGACAAGTCCATCTTCCTGCATCTTCCTTCCTCACTGATAGTATTTGTACTGCTTGTCCATCAGGAGATAACTTGATAATATCAGATTCAACCACCTGAATAGTCTACTCATTCAGATAGATTCTCCCTCTACATACAGTATCTCCATTGAGTTGCCATGAAATGGAAGGGAATGGATGTCCAGTGACAGGACATTCAATAGTAACAGGATGAGTGATAATAGCCCGTGGGAATAGATCAGCCTTTGTTGCATCGATGGTTGGAGGAGCTAAAGGAAGAGTCCTACCAACTATCCAATAATCAGATCATCCCCATTTTGTGACCATTCCCCCTTTTCCTTCTTGTCCCAAATCTCTCTTTATGTCTTTATGCATGCGATGAATACAACCGTTGCGTGTAAGTGAACTCGTGCCAAATGAGAATAATGGACAGACTCAAACATTCAATCTGTCAAACAGGGTTAAGGTATCACACAACAATAAGTACAACACTCCATGCGGGATTCACACAACAAAAGAAACACAACGACCGCTCATTGCTTATTCCTACAACGATGTTTTCTATGATTATGTTTTGTCCTCTGTAAATGAATCTTCCTCAAATGTTCTATTCTTCCCCTTTCCCATTCTTCCATCTTTCTCTTATGTTTCTCCTTTTCTAACCATATCTCATACAATCTTCTCTTTTCCCATTCAACTCTTTCCTTCTCCTTCTCTTCCTCTTCAGATATTTCTCGTTGACTTGCCCTTACTATAAACCTTTGTTTTACTTTGTGTAGTAGTACTACATTGACCTTCTTGATGGCCCTTTCCCCTCTTCCTTCTTTCCCTTCTTTCCCTTTACACTTTTCCGTACACAGAACGGAGACTGTGAATTCAGCCGTCGATTCTCCTGCTCTATTCTGTGCCACACACGAATAGTTGCCACCATCTGTGAAGGAAATGGGAGAAACAGAAAGACGACGACCTTCTGATAGAATCTGAAGGGAAGAATGAGAAGAGAAGAGAAGGGAATGAGACCTTATGAGTGGCCACATTCGTATCCAATGGTCGATTGTCTTTCACCCATTCAATGTTTGAAATGGCCTCGGATGAAGCCTGAAGGAGGGAATGGATTGTGATTCAGGAGTATAGATTCCTACCTTTATGGGACAAGTGAGTGTTAATTGTTGTCCTTCTCTTATTACAATCTCTTCTGCTCCTTGTGAACTCATTTCAGGAGGGGCTGAACACTCTCTTTCCATTCAATATACATTATCTATCATTAACTGAGTACTTCCAATTGGAAGTCTTGTTCTACTCTTCCTCCCTTATTCGATGCAGCACATGTATATCTTGCCTGATCTTCCAATGTCGAATCATCGACCACAAGTGTCTGGTTGTTCTGAATCCTCTCTCTTCATTCTATTCTCTTCTTTTCTTCTCACTTGTGCAAGACTTATCCTTTCATCAGAATAATCAACAGGTTTTCCTTCCTTGAACCATTCGATCGTTGGTTGAGGAATTCCAGAAACAGGACATTCAAGAGCAAATTTGGATCCAAGAATGGAAAGAGGATTTCCAATGATATTCGACTCATCGATCTTTGGAGGAACAAGAACCTGAATTGTTTGATTGAATGAGTATCAATTAGTCTCTTTCACCTTTAGAATGAGATGTCCAACTGCAGTTCCTGCCTCATTACTTGCCTCACATCTATACTTTCCTCCTTCACTCAATTTCACATTACGAAGTGTCAATTGCTGAATTCTTCCCCTTTCAACCTTCCTTTCTCCTCATTCCTACCGTATCATCAGGAGAGAAACTCATATCAGATGTCATTTCTAGTCCAGAATCTCCTCTGAACCATTGTACAGTCATTTGACTTCCTTCTGTTGTAGTAACAGCACAATTCATAGTGACAGATTCTCCCTCTACTACTTCATATACTGAATCTCCCTCTTGGGAGAACTTAGGAGCAGCTGAATAGTCAATTGAATGATGAGTGAATGAGGACAACAAACCGATAATCTCAGGAAGGAATTCAGTCCTTAGTGATCCTGCCTCATTTGTTGCCACACAAGTGTATCTACCTCCATCTGATTCCTGTATAAACATGTCTTCTGGAGGGAATTCCAATTCATTTCATACCAATAAATTCTCAATCTCGAGTGTTTTTCCTTCCACAATTGAGAATCTTCCCTCAATCTCCAATTTCTCTCCATTTCTTTGCCATTCAACCTAAGAGTATGATTGTTTCCCTTTATCTTTCCATTCACTGACCGTTGGATCGGGATTTCCAAGGACAGGACAAGCCAATTCGAGTTTCTTTCCCTGGACAATTCGTGGACTTTGATCGATTGTTTCAACAATATGGGGAGGAGTGAGAACAGTCATCTGAAGGATATCATTCAAAAAGGAGGTCAGGACAGAAGAACCGAGTAGGCAGCTTCTGATTCTCCTGCTGCATTCTTTGCTATACAAGAGTACTGTCCTGCATCTGATCGTTGTGTCTGAATGGAATTGATAACTGAGAAGAGAAAGAGTTCACCTTGAGAATCATCATGGATTCTCCTCTTGGAGATAAGAGAATGTTTGATTTGTCCACGATAGGACGACCACCACGAAGCCATCTGAAGGAGATTGTAATTGATAGAAGAAGAGGACTTGATACGTGATAGTTGGTGTTGGATGTCCTTCCACTTTGCATTCCAACTTTGCCCTTTGACCTTCCACAACACGAATCTCTCCTTTATGGTCCTGCAGGGGGGATACAGTACATTCATTTATTGATTGATCTGTTACCTTGAACTTTGGTCGACTGAATACATCGAGAATGAATGGAGTGGATGCTGTTCCTGCTTCATTCCTTGCCTTACAAGTATATCTTCCTGCATCAGCAACCATTGTATTTGATAATCGAAGTTTTGTTGTGTTTTCTCGTTCCATTATAATTCCATCTCTACTCCATGTTATCTGTGGAAAGGGATTTCCACTTGCAGGACAATCAATATCAAGTGAAGAATTCTCTTTTACTCCAATAATTCTTTCTCCATCTTCTATGACTGGTGCCACTGAATGATTGTCTCTATCACACATACTATCCCTCCTCCACTCACCCATCACTTGCAGTTCTGTACTGTCCATGTCTTCACCGGCTGAATTCCTTGCTAAACAAGTATATCTGAATGCTCCTCTACCTCCTATTCCCTTCCCTTTCCCCTTACGTTCCTGTATCTCCCAATGTTGCTTCCTTGATATAAAGAGTCTTTTGTGATAGTGTTTCCTGTATAAGTCCTTGTTGAATGTATTGTCCATTTCTCTTCCATTCAACTTCTGGAGAAGGATCTCCAGATACTTCACATCGAATGGTTATCGATTGTCCAGATATCACTTTCATGTCCTTTGTTGGGATCAAAACACGTGGAGGGGCTGAACCTTTCATTTCTTGCAACAATGATTTCATTGGACAAACTCAACATATAACTAGGACCTGCATGTTACATCTCTTCATAATGTTCCTGTTTCATTGTATGAGCTTCAGGTGAATGTTTCCATCTCTCTTCTTTTCGCGCTCTAATTTTTGTCTAATGAGGACTCCAGTCCCCGACATTTGTGGTGGTAAACGATAATTGCATGTATTATCTATAGTATTTTTGTTGCGCCCATTTATATATTATTGAAAACTACATGTAAAAAGGTCCCAGTTTCAATGATGGTCTCATCGTTAATATAACACGAGGTATTTACCATCTCCCTTAGAGGCCAGCAGGCATCATATTATTCATACATGTTGATGATGTGTGTGTAGATGTTATGCAACGCACCAACAACTGATAACTACTCGCAGGAATTTTTAGCAAACAAAATCCCAAAGTGCCGGAAACGTTCACATCAACCTAATAGTAGTTATTATAATACATACCTATCAACGTTTTTATGATACTATATTATCATCTTCAAATCGAAAATTTAAAGTATTGAGTGACAGTATTGCTATACTCTATTCTTTATCATTTCAGCATGGGCTTGATCTTTTACTGATCTCTTTTCTAACATCGTTCTTTTCTTGTTTTAGTTTTGATCACGGATTATATTGAGAAACGCGGAATTAGAAGTTAGGGCTCAGGAAATAATGAAAGATTCACTTAACATTTCAGTTGCCATGTATGTGTCCTGTCTATCATTGAGGATTTTTACTTGAGTGCATTCTTTGGATGTTGTCTCACATTCGTTTTTCTTCTTCGAAAAATACTGACTTGACTTTTTCACTTTTCTACAATTTCGCCGCAGATCTTATATTATTTTTGTGCCATGTTCAACTTCGCTTTGAAGTTGGAGCGTTTTCCTCCATGTATTTTATGGAATTGGATGGAGGGTTTGACTGTGAAGATAAAGAGAAACATACCTGATACTTTGAGGAAAGTATTTCCTTCAGCAACTCCAACTTTGTTTTCTGCCTGAATGCCTTTTCTCGTGATTCTTTTGACCTTTTCTCTCACTTTGCATGAATATCTTCCTTCTTTTCCTCCATTTACACGATGAAGACGAAGAATTCGACCATTCTCCACTATCTGACATCCTCATTCAATCGATAGTTTCATTCTACAGTAACCTCAATGTTCTCATCCTCAAATACGGGCTTTCCATCAAAGAACCAATCGACAACAGGAGGGGGTGTTCCACTTGCCTCAATTGTTCTTTTCTCATTCTAACCTCTCATTCAACTCACTTCACATGTCAATTCTGCAGTTTGATTGAGTACAACATCGAGTGTTCGATATTCAGGTGAAAGAAGTTGAGGGGCAACTGAAAGGGAGAATGATCATCCATTGAATCCCTTTCATATTCTCACCCAATACAGCCAGATTGATTGACTGAGTATCATTTCCTGCTTCATTCTTGGCCACACATGCATATGTTGCTGTGTCAGATGGTTCAGAATGTAGAATATGTAGTTGAGTTCTATCGAGTGACAGCTGAATGGAATGACTCAAAGGGACTCCTTCCATTCATTCTCACCTGCATCTTTGTACTTGTTGTGATTGGAATTCCATTCTTTGTCCATATAATATCTGATTCATCAGGATCTTCCATATCACATGAAAGTGTTCTTGTATCTCCTTCTTTTACTTCAATCTCTTGATTTGATTGTGTCATTCGTGGTGGTTCTATATTGAATGTTCATTCACTTCTCATTCATTCACTTACTCAATACTCCAACCACAAGATCCTTTTCTGCCCTTCCTGGTTTGTTCTCAGCTATGCAAGAATATCTCCAATATCTCTTCTCCTCTCTTTCTCCTTTCCTCTCTTACCTTCCAGCATCTTGTAGACTAGCCTCCTCAATGTGTAGTTGTTGTCTATCATTGAGGAAGATAAGTCCATCGTCTCCATCAGGAGAAGGCAACAATTCTTGTCCATTCTGTAAGTTGAACTGCATTAGTTTGTCTTTGTCTTCATTCATTTCTAATCAATTCCCTCTTCTTGTCACTCAATTCCTTCCTTCTCTTATAAATAACAAAGTTTTTGTCTATCCTTCCAACAGAAGAAGCATAGAGAAACGGAATGGAAAGCAGTTCCCTTCCCTTTCTAATCGTTTCTTTCCTGTCGACAAACAAATAATAAATTAGCAGCCTAACGACCTTCACAAGACTGACAATTGACTAAGGAGCAAAATCAGAGGAATCGACAAGAATGAACACAAATAGTATACAAAGGGGAGCCCCAGATGTTTCCCCTGTCCTTTTAGTCCCTTCATAGTCCATTCCCTTCCCGCCAATCTGCAGTTCTCCGTTAATTTTCAATCTCTTTTCTGGATTGGTAGTAAATTGTGTTAGAGAGGGAATGTAGTCCTTGTAATAGGAAGTAGTCTGTACTGTCTTCTCCTACACAACTTATTATCTCCTTTCCTCAATTGGTGAATGGACGATGACTGTTTTTCCGTCCCGTCACTCATACCGAAAGTGAGCCACGAATAACTATTTAGCTGTTGGGGGCTATTGCATCTGCTACGAGGTTGGAATTATTAGTCTTCTCCCACTACGAGAATGGAAATGACAGACAAGACATCATCATCATAAACACAATTATGAGACTATAAAAGAAGGAAGAAGAAGAAGAAGAATGATTCACATCTGACACAAGTCATGGGTGTTGTGTGTGGATGGGGAGGGATGATATAAATCAGTCTTCCCTCCCCTCCC
>JACMIF010001870.1:0-20898 GCA_014805445.1 Diplogasteroides magnus | reverse complement strand
GAGCTTCAAATGCCGTTCTGGAATAACTCGTTTAGTTATCATTTTCACGTTTTGCCGTAAGCAACAAAGTTGTTTGTTTCGTCAAGAGCATAAACTTTCATGTTGGCAGTATTTCATGAAAATGAAAACGGAAGGAGTAATGAGTTGTGCGGTAATGGCCTACGCGGAAGTGTCTTCTGCAAAAATGTTTTGTGCTGAAGTTTAAATTCGTGATTCCGAAAGAAAAACTGTTCCACATCGGAGACATCTTCCCAGGCTCGCTTACCCAATAATATAAGCGAATTAGATGAACAAATGCATTCTACGACCGATTTAGAACCCCTACTAGATGCCTTGCCCAGCTGTATTTGCAGATTAGGTGACCTTCCCTAAAAGAGTATAAGAATTTTCGTTTCCGAGTATTAGCTCCGGGAAATGAGGGTAGTCTTAGATTACTCTTGGGCAATAATATGGTGGGCTAAACGGAGAAAGTTTCATGTATGACATATTTATATTCAATGATGTGCGAGCTGTGAAACATATCTCAGAAAATTTTGTATTTCGGCCAACAATATTATGTAGACATCTCAAGACACGTGACAGTGTGAACTTGTGTTACCGTGGCACTATTCAATCCTTTATCGAAAATATCTTGTCCCTCGAATTAGACAGGTGAGAAATGAGGGAGCCAGGAGGAATGAATTAGACGCAGAGTATTGATTTCTCCGAGAGGAAACCCCCCCCTACCCCTTCTTTAATGACGCAAATGTTTGAGATCGACTATATCTCCATCCAAAACGACTGCGAGCCCTATCCGGACGCGAATGAGTTCGAAGATTTCCTCGAGGCCGGCAATGGCATCAAGGCTGTGGTCACCGAACGCAATATTTTTTCAGTAAGATTTTTTTTTAATATTGTTCGTATGTTTTAGAATTTACAAAAACGAAATTTATTTTCAGTTCCTCAGCTCCTTCCTGCCTACACGATACTTCCCGAGAACGCTCTTGGCCAACAGACAGAGCAGTTGCTCGTCCTCTTTCTTCAACGCCGAAGTTTCGGTACGGATTGCCACACAAATGTTTAGCCAAAATGAATGTATTTACTATGTGCATTAGACATTTTGCAACAAGAAATGTATGCGAAAGGGAAAATATACATACAATACGTTTATTGTAGGTCGATCTGGGCATGACCGAGCTGTATCTCCTAGTGAGTGGATCAAACCTGGCACCGACCCTCGGAGGTGGAGGTTAGTAAGGCTTCTGGTATTTAAAGAAGCCACAAAGGGAGATTGTTTTGCATGCACTTTTGTTATCACTTCTCTCCATTCCCACACTTTCTCGTGGTCAGAGCGGTCTACTCTGACAACGAGAGAGGAAGGGAATTGGATAGAAGTGATAACGAAAGTGCATGCAAAACAATCTCCCTTTGTGGCTTCTTTAAAGGCATTGAATGCAATCTTGGTTTTGCCAATGCACAGCCCCCAATATTGTTGATTCTCATTTCAAATGTAGTAGAGAGTATATGAATTTATAGAATGATTGATATGGATCGACCTTGAGCATTCTCAAAATCAAAACAAATTTTTTAGTCCTCGGTGCCTCCAACCTCCTCTACAACGGGGGCGGGCAGGAGTTGTGGAAGGTGGGACTGAGCCAACGGGGAAAGTTCAACTTCAGGGTGAGCTATTTCAGTTTTTATGCCTCTATATACACGCCCCTTTCTACTGAGGCATTTGCAGTACATAGGCATTATTGTGTGCAACGGGGAAGATTGAATGGAACATAAGGTCAATTAGAAAATGCGCCCTGAACTCTCTTCTCGTAATTACTTTTAAAATATTACCAACGAACTAGTCGAGGGTAAAACGACAGTAGTTGTTGAGCAAAATCACGAAAATAAAAAATGTCTCAATTTATGCAGATCCCCAACGCTCTCAACCTCAATCCCTGCCACGTCGATATCTACGGACTGGGTGGACGTGAAGTGCGCGTCGGTTACCTCCCATACCCCTCGCAGGATAATGTACGCTTCCAAGCGACTTCTGGGAGTGAGTTTTATTTGATCTTTGATCTTTGATCTTTGATCTTTGTTCTTTGATCTTTACATTTTGATGGTCGATCTTCAGTCAATAACACGATCGTGATGAGAGTGCTCGATGGCTCGGGCAACCCAGGAATTGCCAACATGTCTGGGGTAACAACGCGAATTGATTCGGTAAGGTGGATTTATTTGTAACGAATAATAGTTTGCAGTAACACATTTGCCTATTGGCTGTTTACAACAAAACATGCACACTTCTGAAATATGGAATTCATAACGATTTTAGAATATGTTTTAACAGAGGATTTTTGATATTGCTTTGCGTAACTAATATTATGCATCCCAATGAAACTGTTTCTTTCTTCTCATGGAAGCATATGCAAAATCATTTGTGGTGGCATCACATTCGATCAACTTTTCTCTGGCCATGGCAGTGGCTACACGATATGTTTCGGGATGTATATATGATCTGTTTTTCATTTTACTTTATATGAATAATAGTGTTTACAGCCCGAAATCACTACCTTCATGAGCCAGGCCACCACGACCCGCGAAAATTCCCTATACAACATCGTCGGAGGCATGTTCGAGAGCCCCTTTGATGCCGTTCTCACGGCCACCGTAACGTAAGTCCCCTGGCAGGCCTTTTCAGATCTCTAAAACCCTTTTCGACAAACAATTGAGCGTAGCGCGATGCGCAACGCTCAAATGTTGTTTAACTTCCCCCACGCGCGGACACCTTTCAAGTCCCGTGGGGACGCGCACCACCGACTCGCTTTAGGGCTCCTTTGAAAAAGTCGACCGGTGAGAAGTGAGGGAGCGAGGAGGAATGAATAGGCGCAGATTATTGATTATCCCCCGAGGAACCGAGAGAGGGAGATAAATGAATTAGATGCAGAGAATTAATTTCTCGGAGATGAAACTCCCCAATTGCAGTGGCATCGATCCGTACGGCAATCAGTTCACCCGATCAGTGAAGTCGTTCTCCAGAAACGCCACTGCTTTTCTGGCAGGTTTGTCTCAACAATCAAAGAAGACTATGAAATAGAAAACAAAACTGATTTTCTTATATATCTTACAAATTAAAAAAAAAAGATATTTTTCTATTGCAGATACCGCAAATGGAGCCCGTGACGATTGACTCGACACAAGTTGAAGAAGGGCTAACTTGTGTTCCTAACAGGAGTGGCCATTTTCTCTGCGAGATTAATTGCATCGATAAATCGTTCATTCAAACGCTGTAATCAATGTTGTAATTGCAAGTGTGCTTGGACTATGTGTTAGAATTAGCACGTCCTATTGCGCCGGCAACAGCTAGTTCACAAATTCACGGAAATTGTACTCACCTCAGAATGCGTTTATGTCCATAAATATAGCCAAACGAGTTATCCTTTGCTCAGAGCGGAGCTCTATATACTTAGAACTGATAGCCTGATGTTCCACTGCACAGTGGCCTTAGCAACTATCAGCCGATGTGAAAGTTTTTCGAAATCGTATTTAGATAAAAGCTTTAATCTTATTCAGAGGAGCACAAAGCGCATGTGATCTATTAACGTTTACATGAGCCCTAACTATAGAGCGCGTTAGCAGGAAGATTGTCGCGATGAGCAGTAAACACAAAACATACCGAGGAAGGAGAGTAATGTTTTTCCTCCTTTTTGCCTCAACAAAGTAAATTGAACTTGTTGAGGTAAAACGGAGGAAAACACTCGAACTTATTTGAACGAAAAATACTATTAGATATATGATTGTAAATAATCTATGGCAATACTCTTCTTTCGCGCATCACTTAAAGGAGCCAAAAAGGGAGATTTATTTGCATGTACTTTCGGGATCACTTCTCTCCAATTCCCTTACTCTCTCGTTGTCAGATTAGACCGCTCTGACGACGGGAAAGTGGAGGAATGGAGAGAAGTGAACCCGAAAGTGCATGCAAATAAATCTCCCTTTGTGGCTCCTTTAACTGGGTAAACCGAGATTCGCGGTCGACTATTCTGCAAGCGCAGTTTTGTTGGGAACGTTCGCTTGATTGTCCCGGAGAACGTCATGTTGTTCAAAAATTACTGCCCAAAAAGTTACATATTCGAGCAAAAAAACGTGTGCACGCTCCTCTAGCGATTCCCCATGGGAAAAGGAAACATTTTTCAGGTTTGGGCGACATTGAAAGTATTTGGGGCTTGAACGAAATTGAGAAAGCGGCTCTCAGGTTTGGGCGACATTGAAAGAGTTTGGGGCTTGAACGACATTGAGAAAGCGGTTCTCAGGTTTGGGTGGGGATCGCCTTATGGAACAGGCAGTAGTTTCGGAATTCCGAAACTCGGCGTCTAGTTTCGGAACAGTCATTCCCCTTTCATTCCTCTTGTGCCGCGCGGTGGAATTCCAATGAGTTTCGGAATTCCGAAAACATAATGCATTATTTTTAACTTAAAATGTGTGTTGTACTCAGTGTGATGTTCCGTCATATTTTAGAGCCCTCAAAAAGCATATAAGACTGTCAAATCTACAAAAACCTCAAACCCGGATCATAGCCAATCCGTCGTGTCAATTTCACAAGTTGGTCGAGAGCCAATTCAAGGAATCCACATGTTGGCTAATAGCCATTATGTAGTCACAAAAGGCTATTAGCCAACTTGTGGATTTATCGAATTGGCTCTCTACCAACTTGTGAAATTACACGACGGATCGGCTATGATCCGGGTTTGAGGTTTCTTTGGTTTTGACAGTCTTATATTCACAACATTTTTATAACTGAAATGATTATTAGGGACCACAATCGATTTTTTTCAAAATATTTCAATCGCCTTCAAAGTTGGCTCAGACGTCATCCCATCCTACCGTATTCAGTCTTTCTCTTCGTGTTCATGTGCTGCAGGAGGTGTGGTGAACAAATCCTGGTGCAAGACTCATTGCACCTCATCCACCATTCTTTTCTTCACTACCGTACTCTTGGGATAGTTCATGGGAGGCCTTCACATAGTGCCAGGACTGCTCATCATAATCAGATGCATTAATCTTGACATCGCAGCAACCGTAATCCTTTCAGATCAGTTCCTCCTGCCACAAGATCCGCAGCACTGGGACTACAGGGTTTCTTGGTCAGTATGTTCGGTGAGTGATGACATACCGTACCTGTACGGTTATCTATTGTTCAGGAACTCTTACCTCTCCAATTTTATGGGGTTTCATAGTAGACTCCACTTGTCGTATATGGGAGGAATCCTGCAATGGAGGAAAGGGAAGCTGTTCTGTGTACGATACAGCTGCATTGAGAGTCAAGTGAGTTGCTCTATCACGAAGAACAACATACTCGTCTACGCGGAGTAGTTCTAGAAACATACCCCCATCCAGGTTCCACACTGCATATGTGATCTTTCGTATGATAGCCCTCGTCTTCGATGCTCTGATGTACAGAATAGAAGACACAATCAATCTGAACGAAGAGTCAACTGAGTCTGACTCACAAGAGGTGAGTGAATGTCAGTCCTCAATTATGGTCTGACTGCTATATGGGTTATGTTTCAAGGTTACTATATATTTGAAGATATACCCTCTCTGAAACACTACCCAAAAAGCAGTCAAACTGCCAAGCATATCCTCAATGGCCATTCAGTATATTCAGGTAACTCGCGACTGTGCCAACTCTACTGGTTTGTCTGTATCTACATAATTGCCTCTGTTCTCATCCTCTAACGGGTCTCTCCAGTTCACAAAGAACTGGTACGAGTTGTCATTTACTTGCCAATAAACACTGTAGTATTCTTCTGTGATACAACAAGGGATGATGCTATTGCAGATTCATGCATTGCATACATCTGCATTCTTTTCAAATTCATAGCATTATCCCTAATAGGCAGTAAGATTGTCTTCGATCTCTAGCAACAATGTCTTTTCTTGGATTGAAAACTACGAAAGCTTACTGATCAAAGGACACCATAATAATCTGCTAGTGTTGAAGTAGGCATATTGCTGTCCATTTCACTATTTTTTTGCAAACGTCTTTCTTCTATCATTAGCTCGCGATGATGACTAAAGCTGGTATTGGAATGATGCGAAGAGGGTAGGGACTAAGAACTAATTGTGAGGACAATTGAAAGGAGGCGAAGACGGAGTGGACTACAAAATGATAACAATTGAAATGAGGCGAAGTGGATGCTAACTAGTGTGCTTACATTTCACTCCGCACTCCCATTCTGCACATGGATGGCTTCTTTTATTGCTTCTGATCAATTGAACATACGCCTCGATTGTTCACTCTGTTCATTCGCGACCTCAATCTCATTCAATTGCCCACTAATAATAACTTATTAAAGTAACCCAGCCGATATGAGAGTTCTGTAACGTTCTCGAATGTTTTGGAAAATTTTGAAAATTTCCTTTCATTTTCTCGCTGCCACTTCAATGAGAATTTTGTTTTCCCCCATTTTTGAGCCTGCTTACTGAAGGTGTGTCACCAGTGATGTCTTCACAATTAAGCTTATCACTGTGTAGTGTGCACTAGGGATCGCGTTATGGACCTGTTTGCGAAACGGCATCTCATTTCGCGGCAGCCTGCGTCATTCGTTCTCCGGGCGCCTCTACAGCGCAGAAACGTCCGCCGCAGTAAAGAATCGAACGCAATGGAATCGCGATTCCGATGCGAACCGCCTAACTTCACTCCTATCGGTAGTCTTTGCGCCATAGAGACGACTAGGCAATGAACGACGCAGACGCGAAATGAGATGTCGTATTGCCAACAGGTCCGTAAATTATGAACCATAATGGGATATTTAGAGCGCACAACGAGTGGCGGGGAATGAAAATGGTCGACCAACGTATTTTCATTCACTTATCTGCTCCCTATTGCAAGCTGCCTCTCTCTCGAAAATGAGACCAGCCGATAGCTCGATTTGTTGACCAACGCGAGAGGGCGGCCGCTCGCAACGGAGAGCATAAAAATGAATGGTGAACACTTGGTCGTCCGTTCTCCTCCTCGCCAATCTATGCGCACATTCCGACAAGATGACTATTCGATCCCACGCCGCACAACGCGTTTTACATCTTTGTATATTTAGAGATTAGACGTTGCAAAAATGTATAAAAAGGAAATACAAAATTCTCTGGAAGAAAATTTTGGCTTCACTGAAATTCGGAAGGATGTTTTCAAGTTAGTTTACGTTATCCAAACTATTTAATACATCGGTTGAGGTTTGACAATTTGCAATCCGCTGGATCCGGGGGAAAGGGGTTTGCATTTGGGGGACTATTGCTGGCACAGGTTTGTTTGCTTCTCGAGTTGTCAGTGTATTTGCTTAGCGGTTGTAGGCCTTGCGTTCTGCAGATGAAACTGTCCCACAACAGTTGAAGGCTCATGCACTTCAGGCCATGTATGTGACTGGAGGTTAGGGAAGAAGAGTCTGTTATCTCGTCACATCAAACGTCATTTAGCGAATGCAACGGGTTCGGTCGAATGTCATGCAAAGAGACTGTTAGATGGTCGATCATTTGCGAGTCGTGCAGTGACTCAAAAACAGGATGGGAGAACAACAGTATCTGTACAAATCTCATATCATGCTGTGTGTAGTGCACAGATCATTGATCGTTATTGGTATATTGTAGGATGAACCAGACGCTACAGTGCATCAATCGATTATGCCGGTGGTTAAAGGACCAAACGAGTGTCCGGAAGTTGACATTGACGTTTTTTATATGCCTGAGAGTATGTTTTATTCCATATTCATATCAAACCGATTTGTTGTACAGCTTCCGAGCTGCTCAAGCAGACGCCTGGCTCTGTAAACTTGGAGGATTTCACACCACCCAAATTAAGGGAATGGCCTTTTCACGTAGGTATTCAATAATATTTCTTTACAATCAATAACATTAAGTTTCGCTGTGTGGATCTGAATGCCCTAGTGGGAAGAGGCGAAGCAAAACCGAACTGTCACTATATTTGGACAAAATTCAAGGTTTTTGCGAGATCTTCACTCTGTCACATCAAGACTCCCTTCAGTTTCCCATAGCAAAAGAAGCTGGCCGACTCCATCGACTGGTCTTGTTGATGATATCAGACGTAATTTCCATGTGCGCCTGGTTGCCACACTACAGGTGACTACCTACCGCACAGATGTACACTCATCGAAGCACATAATCTCTTTCAGAAACAACCTCATGTTTTCTCTACAATCTTCTCTAAATCACTCAGTTCATTTTCATGTCACAAATTTTGATGCGAGTGAATGGATCCTCATGGAATATGAATCTACGAAGTCGAGTAAGAAATACGATTAAGAATTCTCCATGAATCAAGTTTTCTCAGAGAATGGCAGAGCATTCACGCGAGGTCGTTACTGGAACCAACAGGGAGAAATGATTGCCTCCGTTTGTCAAGAAGCTGTGATTAGAACACGCGGACCCGTATCGAGATTGTAGAAAATGACTTAGCATAAAACAATTATCTTCGTGCTCCGTCTATGCTGAACTGTATTCTGCATTACGTGGTTTCATATGTAACCAGTCAAGGTTTTCAACGCGCCGACTTTGATATTAGTTTAGGGGCGTTTTCATTGTTGGGGTTTCTGGATAAGTTCCACATATTCTAACAAATTCACAGCAAATTTGCTCTATCTACGAAGACAATACTCATAGTGCTCCGTAAGGAACTGTGCAAATGACAAAAGTTCGAGACGAATGCTGCGGTTGTCACTTCAATTTATTCATGTTATCTACTGGATCAATCCATTTGCGCACAGCTATTTGAGCATTTCCATAATTCTTTCAGTTTTCAGTTTTTTTTCCTGATTATCTAAATATAAACAGAAAAGTTGTTCGACGCGTCCAAGCAAGAAACGGTACCGTGAAAATGGAAACTGAAAGATTTATGGTTTGTTGAACGCAAATGTCCCGGTGCGCTAGTGTCCTGTGATCAGATGTTTGGTGCTAATGGGTTTCCCGTTATCTGCAGATGACTTTTTGTCTCGGCTCATGTCATTGCAAGACTAATTTGACCAATAATTGCTAATCAGGAAACGAGCA
This sequence comes from Diplogasteroides magnus, assembly GCA_014805445.1. Classification (NCBI taxonomy): domain Eukaryota; kingdom Metazoa; phylum Nematoda; class Chromadorea; order Rhabditida; family Diplogasteroididae; genus Diplogasteroides; species Diplogasteroides magnus. The sequence continues at coordinate 11,865 of JACMIF010001870.1, read as the reverse complement.
ATAGATACTATGCTCTGTGGTCTCAGATCACTTTCTTTCGTTAGTTTCTGTCCAACAGAAGAGGGACACATGACGTTGTGGCCGAAGCTTTTATGACAGTCAATGCATTCCTCTGCCCATCACAAAAGGCTAAAAAAACATATTCAATCACCTGGGAATTTCATAAAAATGCGTCGATTCTGGCACGTGCAATGCTCATCTGTGAGGGCAACGAGCAATTTCAAGCATTTCCCAATAGTGACTGGATGTTCGAGCAAGAAATAAACAGGGTCCAATGAGTGTATGTGCACGCGTTACGTGATGAACAATATGGAGAAGTATTATGGATAAGGACGGTTTGCACGGGACACTTGCATTCAAAACGGGACATTTGCGCACAACTCACGTCACAGGTTCTTTGGAGATTCTTTAGACAGTACATATCAGCGTGGCAGCAGCATTCTACCAGCATTTCAAGCACATCTTCGCTCAGATACAATGTGATGCAAATCAATGTACATTGCATTTGCCAGTAAGCTCGAACGGAGTGAACGACAACAGGACCATGAATATTTGAACCAGAACGGTGGATTAGGCACCTTAGCAATGGAGTGATGGCGCATATGTCCATTCCATATACATATCCATTCCATTTCACCATAATTGCGCAAGCAATGGTCTTTCAATGGAATTTTCCAGGCCTACGTTGTGCGACGTGACAGTTCTCCGAGGGAATATTTGATGTAGTCATTGGACCATGACATATATTGTCATGGGAACATGACATTGTAGAATTTGTCATTGGACCATGATATATCCTTTGAGCCATGATATTGTCATTGGACCTTGATACTCGTACAGAGCCGAAGTTGTGCCTATTGTGCTTTCTTTAACCACCCCCGCGGAGCCTGGACCTGGGAAAGAGAGCATCGATCAGCACGTAATTGGGAGACACACTTCTAGATCACAATTTAAATGAGACGAAGAGGGTGCGGACTACCGACCGATAAGAATGGAAATGAGGGAGCGGAATGCAAACTGAGGACAAGGGAAATGTGGCGAATCGGGTGGCTACAAAATGATGATTGCAGACAGATACGCGCTCTATATATAAGCATATTTCACTTGTTTTGTAATTGCATTCCCGACCGATTACATCGCCAACATTTTATTGTTAATTCCAAAAAGCAGAAGACTTACTCCATTCGTTGACGGTCTCAGCGGATCTTCTTCGGCTCATAAATTTTACGCACAATTATTACAATAGAACTTCGCTATTGATTGGATATGTTGCATGCGTCCTCATTTGATCTTTAGCGTCCTCTCTACTACAGTACTCCAGATGCCCTACTCCTCTCCCTACGGTGACTGTCCACCGGAGACTCGATCAGTGCACGACGTCTTCCTCGATCAAATCGACCATGTTATAAGAACACAGGGAGGGAAGAAGAAAGTTTTCGTAAGCTATTTTATACATTTACTGACATGTCCTTGATAAAATGATAAAGGTCTACCTCTATCAAGCGCATGCGCTGAAGAGGGAAACCAGCTGAGGTGTTCGATAACGGGTCACTTTCTCCGGTTCTGTATTAGATTGTTACAAAGTATTTATTGAGTTCTTTGCCTGCACCTCTCGGTTTTATGTTTCTTTGGTAGGTTGTAGGGCAAGTAACAGCAGTTTTTAATATGCATAAATAGTGGAATGTGCCTGATTTGTAGATCACCGCTGACGAGCCCGAGGACTACGTAACCTATTCACAGCTGAGAAATGAGATCCTGGCCGTGTCGCAGTTTCTCCACAACAGGGGATTCGTAAGACAGACTGCGTGTACAGGTGAAGAACTGGGATGAACTCACTAGGGCACAGACACAATGGGTACACAGTGCAAAAACGATACTTTGTGTGCCCAAGTGTCGCTGCGCTCAAGTGAGATCATCCCGATGAACTTTGTCTTCTCCCTGATAGTGGGAGTTTGATCCCAATTAACCTGAGTGTGACTAGCTGCCAATTGATAGAGACGGAGAAGTACGCGAGGGTTCCTAGTGTGAAGGTGTCCCCCGTACCCTTGTGAGCGAACAGTGCGAAAACAAACACAAATTTATTCGGGTAAGGCTAACAACAAAAAGATGCTTTCAGTGATGGCCAACAATCACCGATTCTTCTCGTTCGCCCTCGGGGTGTCAATGCAGGGAGGCATTCTCTCTGGTGCTTCAGCCCTATTCACGGACTGTAAGGAAATGGGGTTTAATTTGTTCAAATTCTTCTCCCAAACGGACTGACACCCAACTCAAAAAAAATTTTTACATCTGTTCTGTACCGAACTTCGTGCTCAATGGGAGTCAGCTGTGTGTGTAGTCAAAGCCCCGTGCTCTTGCTCGTTCCCGATGTGTACCAATGAACGCGTCGGGCAGTCACAGATCAGCGTACACTGATAATGATAACAGTTCGTGCTGATTTGCGCCCCATCACCAATGTTCAGCCGTACGTTTTATCTATCCAACAAGCTCATCATCTTTTGTGTAAAAAAGTTCCATGAGGCTTTTAAAAAGCACGAGGAGGTTTATGAGGAAAGTTTCGTGAGGTTTTGGGCGAAAACATCATGAGGTTTTGACTAAAGATCGAGGGGGATTGCCTATGCAAACTGGCAATGGTATTTGGGGAAGAAAACAATGCGAGGGAAACAAGAAATGAAATGGATGAAAAAAGAGATGAACAAGAATGCACTTTTCCCCGATTTGGAACCCAAAAATAGTTTATACGTGGTTCTTGTACAGATATGGTTTGATTCAGATGAGCTCGAACAGCAAATCGTCGACTGTCAATGTACCACAATCCTCACCGATATGAAGCATCTCGATAAGGTTCAGCGAGTGTGCAGGAACAATAAAAGGATCAAGGTGGATCGCTTTTTTCCTTTTAATCCTATTCGTTTAAAACTGGCTATATCAATATTGATTTATGACGTGATGGTATGATTATTTATATGACAGGGATCTTCTGTAGGAGTGACTGTGCTTCACAAGATCTCAACTTTAGTCTAAATAAATGTAATAACATATTGTAAACATATTCTGTCTTTTTACTGAAGTTTTAGAAATTTTCCTCTTGTAGATACTATCAATGAAAATCGCACGTTTCAGCTGATTATCGTCGTTGATGCAAAAGAAGCAGCCCTACCTCAAGGAATATTCTCATGGACGGAAGTCATCACTGCCAAGCCTGACGTCAAGAGAAGCCCTGTTCCCATAAAACCAGATGATGTGTTGCTGCTGCCTTACTCGAGGTATATTATTTATTTTGATTTTACCTTCATTGATTCTTTCTTAGATTTTATGTAAATATTTTTGAGGTGAAACTTAATAATTCTTGCAGTGGAACAACAGGAACTCCCAAGGGCGTAATGCTTACGCACAAAAATTTCGCCACGATGGTCAAAGCGGGCTCACAGTACGTACTATTTTTTAGAATAAAAGCAAACCACAGTTTTACCAAAAAAGACGCCATAATGGTGAAATAGGAAGACGCGCCCAAGTCTCCGGCTCGAGTGTCCATTTCAGCATTATTACGCAAATATTCACGACGCTGTTGTCTTTCACACGCTTTGTTTACCATTTTAGAGCCCGTCGCTTGAACGGCGAAAAGGCCGGTGAGAGGGTAGACTTTTCAAAGGTGAGATTTCCAAATTGACGCTTAGAAAAATTGTATTGTCAGGAATACATGCTGCTGTTCCTCCCCATCTACCATGCTTACGGTCTCGGTCTGATGTGTGTGGCAATTGAGGAAGGTTTGCACAGCGTTTTGTCTGTTAGGATGGCTTTTTTCGTGATCCTGATGTTCTCGAAAAATGTAAACCTAGTTGATATATCGAGTATGAACACGCCAGCTCTAGTCTCTGCGATCGGTAGGCAAATGCTGGGAGTGGATTAGAGGAATGAGGAATGCACTTTACTACCGATTTATAAACCCTAGCTCTCATCAATTGCACAGCAAACGGAGATCTATTTAGCATCAACGGCCGTTATTATGTCCCACTTCGAGCCAGCACTCTTCCTCGACTCAATTCAGCGATACAAAGTGAAACAACTTTAATTCAACTGTTTAAAATATTTAATTTTGTATAATATAAAATATATTATGATATCAACATTTTCTATCTAAGATCACCACACTTGGCGTGGCGCCTCCCATCCTCGTCTTTCTCACCAAGCACGCGCTTTGCGCGAAGTACGACCTCTCTTCACTCACACGAATACAGACGGGTATGTCGACGGATGACGAAATACCCTGCGTAGATATTAGGAATTATATTACGATGGCGCACTACTCTTGAGGTCTTTAATAGTTTTAAAATTTTCCGATTTTTCCGAGATTTTTCGTAAAATTTTCTGGCCGAAAAAATTCTCCGGATAAGACCGGAAAACCGGGAAAAACCGGTGACGGAACATTTTTCCGCCCAACCCTCATCATGGCGCAATTAACCACGGCGCTCCTGACTTTCATCTGAAATTATAGGTGGTGCACCGGCTGGCAAGGACATTTGCGATGAGTACATGCGGAGATATCCGAACGTGCGGTACATTCAGCAAGGTGATTTCGATTACGAAATACGAAGATTGCGAAATTAGTGCTGACGAAATAATTACGAATTCAATAATGATATGCAGGTTACGGCATGACTGAGCTGACCATGGCGTCGCACATGGCTGATGTTCAGAGTAGGAGCAAGTTCGGTAGCGTAGGCAAGCTAGTGCCGGGATTGCAATGCAAGGTGGGTATGACCGCAACGCGTCAGCCGATGCGTCGCGGTCGAGATAATCCTGAGAATGGCATTTAACATTTAAGATCATCCACATTGAATCTGGCGAAGAGCTGCCTATTGGCCAGGCTGGAGAACTGTGCGTGAAGGTTTGTTAAGATTTTCCTTGCACTGTCTGAAAGGGGTGAAATACAAACGTGCATTGGACATTTGCGCCAGAGTGGTGAAATGGACAGATGCGCCACAAAGTCGCGGTGGAAATTTCCATTTCATAACTCCGGCGCAAATGTCCATAACGATCTTGTGTTTCATCAATCCTTTCTCAGGGCCCGACCGTGATGCTCGGGTACTACAACAAACCCGAGGCGACAAAGGAATGTCTCAGGGACGGTTGGATGCACACTGGTTAGAGCTTTTTTCCGGCTTTTTTCAAAATATCGCTGGATATTTCAGGCGACATTGGCTACCTTGACAAGGATGGTGATCTCTTCATTGTAGATAGGCTGAAGGAGCTGATTAAAGTGAAAGGACTGCAGGTAACACGACTACATGTCCTTTTTGATGCCATAGTAAACATTGTTAAGGCACGCGTTTTGAGCGGTAGCGAATATCGAAAAATTAGCCAATGTCGAAGGAATTTGTCATATTTGACTGAGCTCTTGAAAAAGTTGTGTTCAAGTTGTCTTCCTCCACTAAAGTTTCTTCAAAAGACTAGATCTTTAAGATTTGGTGTCCAGAAGGGGAGTGGCCGACATTCTCACAGAGAAATAATTTCAGGTCGCCCCAGCCGAACTCGAGGACATCCTCCTCTCCCACCCACAAGTGTCTGATGCTGCTGTGATCGGTGTACCGGACAAGGCATCTGGAGAGCTGCCCAAGGTACTCGTCTACTTAATTTTTTTATATTCCCTTTTGGCGAGAAAAATACAAATGGAAAATTGAGAAAGTTTCAGGCATACGTTGTCCGCGCAGACAATGAGCTTACACAGGAGCAAGTGTGCGACTTTATAAGCGGTACTTTAACGAGCAACAGCATCCTGGACAAACTGGTTGAATTTAGAAAAAGTCTCGCCCTACAAGCACCTGAAAGGCGGCGTCGAATTCGTTGACGTAAGACTAGTAGGGTTCTCTTTTCAAAGTAATTAGTGCATTTGTCATTTGTTTAACCTCCGCGGAGAAGTTAGTATCTAAAGCATGAAGAGGTAACCGCTCCGAGGAGGTTAGACGAATGACAAATGCACTAATTCCTTTGATAAGAGAACCCTAAAGATTGGCCATTCAACAAGACTAACAAAAAATCATTTGTTTTAGACCATTCCGAAGGCGCCTTCAGGAAAGATTTTGAGACGAGAACTCAGAGACAGGAACAGCAGGGCGAAGCTTTGAAGTGAGTGAATGAAGGGAAGGAGAGATAAAACACGATCTTTAGGCCCGAGCTTTAGCAATGATTATTACGGCGGCAAGCTCCATTTCCCGCCCGCGACTGCTGCTCTGCGGATTAGATTAATGAGACAAGCATTTTTGCCGATTTAATTTTTTTGTTATCGATTTAATGTTAGATTCAAATGTAAGTTTATCGATTCAAAGATTTACCGATTTAAAGTTAGAAGCCCAAAAATATAATCTTGAGCATTTTGTACATAATGTTTATTCATGACACTTGTCAGGACATAGGAATTACAGTCGATAAGCGTTCAACCTTCCCACTTCTTGCATGTTTCAGTTTTTCGTACATTTACGTTGTTGTTACAATTGTTACAATGCATTGTCGATTCCCATACACTTCCTCGACATGGTAAATAATTCATATTTCTCTCTTCATAATTCACACTCTTTCTCCCCCATTTTATCTCTCATTTCATACATCACCAATATTGAAAATATGCCCCTTTGGAAGTCATTTCAGTTGTTTGTATTTATTTTTTCTCGATTCATGTCGTCAATTTATATAATCAGTGAAAAATATTTGCATGCATGTTTGTGAGGATTGCTGCAGGAGTTGTGGGTTGTTAATGGTTGTTTCGGTTTCCTGAAAGATCTGCGATATTATAATAGGTTGTGAGGAACGTTTTCGTGTACCCTTTCTCAGCAACGCAATTACTCAAGCAGACCGACAATTGATTAAGAGAGTATGGAATATCAGTGTCGATAACGTTCTGCAACAATCCTGGCAGCTGGTGGATTTCACATTTGTTGCGCAATACAATGGTTTGTTTACCAGACAATCGCAGTTCTATTTTTTTTTGAAGTAATGTATTTACTCGGTCTGAGATTGTAGCACAGTCTATTTACTTGCGAGATTCGGATAAAAAATATCAAATGAAGTCTTGCACAGCTTCGTGTGAGGAACTATTAGGTTGGAACATAAGTTCTGATATGTCTGATTTCACATCGATTATCTTCGTCCAACCTGATATTAGCCACTGCCCATAATTATCATAGACTCCCCACACAAGACCTCACTAGCTGCCACCATCACGAGCCTCTTTCGCAATAAGGCGCCGCGGCGCGCTTTTTCGAAGTTGGCCTATTTTCGCGCACTTCCCCCTTTTCGGAACATTTTGATTCGCCCTGGCTCGGGAAAAAGAGCTACCTCGAAGGTTTCGACGGCATTTTGTAGCCAGCCAGACGGCCGATAACACTGATTTTGTTCTTCGCCCATATTTCAATATTCGCGGAGTTACAGCGGAAATAGTGGAAAAAACCGAAAACTGTTATATGTGCAGCTAGGATCTCGTGCTTCTCCCAATTGGCGGGTAATAGTAGGACTATTAAAACTACCACATATGGACCGTTTTCGGTTTGAAATACGGCCGCCGTATTCAAAAATGTTGTTTTTGGGGGTATACCGGTATGATTTTTTTGAAAAAAACATTAACAACTTACCCCGTTTTGAATTTTCCGGGCTCCCCAAACAAAGTTTTAATACTCCTACTATTACCCGCCAACTGGGAGAAGCACGAGGCCCTAGCTGCACACATAACATAACAGTTTTCGGTTTTTTCCACTATTTCCGCTGTAACTCCGCGAATATTGAAAATTGGGCGAGGAAAAAAATCAGTATTATCGGCCGTCTGGCTGGCTACAAAATGCCGTCGAAACCTTCGAGGTAGCTCTTTGGCCCGAGCCAGGGAGAATCAAAATGTTCCGAAAAGGGGGAAGTGCGAGAAAATAGGCCAACTTCGAAAAAGCGCGCCGCGGCGCGCTATTGCGAAAGAGGCTCGTGATGGTGGCAGCTAGTGAGGTCTTGTGTGGGGAGTCTGTGATAATTGTGGACAGTGGTTAATATCAGGTTGGACGAAGATAATCGATGTGAAATCAGACATATCAGAACTTATGTTCCAACCTAATACATCTTCGCCGTCATAGCCAATTGATTGATTTGCAAAGCAAATAAAATTGTTAGTTGCATTCTGCTTCATTGCTTATATTATTGTTACGGCTATTGCTTCTCTTTCATTACGAATTGCGTTATGCAAAATTCATAAGGTATCTGCTAGGGTGTCGCATATCAGTCTTTTAGTGCATTAATGGTATCTATACTCTATGATGAGCAGATGTCTCTGCATTTCAGAGACAACAGCTCCTCAGACAGTAGAGACACCACGAATGCATTAAAAGACCCATATGCGACACCCTAGTATCTGCCGGGCATGTGTGTCTGTATGGCAAACTCTGTGATGAACAAAGGTAAAAATAATGAATAGGGATCTGTTGATTTGTCATTGCTCGAGCAACCAGTCACTATTCGGAAATGCTCGTAATTCTTTTCTCGTCACTCTTACAGATGAGCACCACAATCTATGACTTTTGACGAAATTGTCAGGTGATTAAGTTTGATTTGTGGCTATTTGTGATGGGCAGAAGAAAGCATTAACTGCCATAAAAGCTTGGGCAATAAAATCATGTTTGTTTCTTCTTGTGAACAGAAATTAACGAAAGAAAGTGATATGATTCCAAAGAGCATAGTTTTTATTGTGTGTTTCCTTTCCTAAGTACAATTCTTGGTCATATTTGTAGTCATTTGGGCCGAGACAAAAGGGCATCTGCAGATAACATCAAAAAATTGAGGCGACAACTAGTGTCTCGACCGGTGCCCGGAAAGGCCCCTTCGTTTCCGTAAGATATTGCCAGCTTTGACGTTTGGAATATGATTCAAGATCAGGGGAATTTGCTTGTCGCGTCCCAATGACAAATATTGTGGAAGTAGCTACGTGAAAGTGTTCGCGATCTCTGTTTGCAAGACTCGGGTCATTTTCATATCTCATCTATTCACACGATTAGCACGAGGAAATGAGGACACTTATGCACAATGACGTTTGCAAACTGGGTCATTTGATCCTATCAATCGCCCACGCACGCTTGTTTATACCTTGCTCTGCCACTATCGCATTCGTTCACTCTCTAGAGCGGCTGATTAGTGGGCGATTGTGACACCCTGCCTGAGACACTTCGGAACATTTTTACACAAGGAAACTTATGGTGGTTCTGAATCGTCTATACGAGACTAGTAACTTTCCTGGCGACACTCAAGACTGACAGTAATGATTAGGATGAGGAAAGGAATCAGGAGTGCCTTTTTAACCGTCTACCTCCCTCGGTGCGGTACTTGCCCACATGAGGGAGTCAAGCGCTCCGAGGGAATTAGATGACGACTGAAAAGTAGGGTGTCGCATTCGAAACCGGGTAGCCCACAAGGAGCGGGCAGCCCGTTCATTTTGCTGGGCCCATATAGGCCGAGCAGTGTATTTTCATTCTTCGCCGGGCTGCCCGGTCTCGCAAGCGACACCCTACTGAAAAGTGCACTTCCGCTTCCTTTCCCCCATCCTCTTAATGGTGCATAAATTGTACGAAAGTGTCCATAATCCCGACGCGATAAATCTCCCTGAGCCTTATTGTGCTGTAGTTTCCTCAGATAACGAGGAAATGACGAAACACCCAGCACATTCTTCTAGTGCTTGTGATTATTCAATACTGTCTATCCATTCTCGCTTCGTTGATCTAAACAGGTGAAAGGTATTGAGATGTCTACCGTGTCCTTCCTTCTTCTTTGCACTGGCGTCGTCTCTTCTTCCCCTCGCCTTACGAACGTCCAGGTGTGGGTTACTGTAACTCCTCCTGACATCTTTCCTACCAGGACCGCAATCTCATGATGAGTGGACAACGGTATCAGGACCTGATTGATGTATGACACCACTTGATCAACGTCTTCATAATCTTCTCATTTAGCAAGGAGAGCAGATATTGGAAGAATATTCCGTCTACCAATTAACCGCAAGATGCATCGATGACATGGTCCTTTTTCACTCTTCACCCAACTCTTTTGATCGTTTTGTTCAGATTCACTATAAATGCAAGCATCTGGACCCCATTACTGATCAGTGCAAGACAAAAATTGACAAGGTTAGCATGGCTGTCTCGTATTAGGTTGCTCGGAAATTAACTACTCTTTTTTTCTGAAATGCATCACAAAAATTATTTCATACAAATAGTCATTGGAGTTATACTGCATAGTGGTAGGACATTAATTATCAGTGTGAAGGCACAATATGGCAAGAATATCTAGGATCGAAAATTCAAAAAAAAGGAACTCAGTTCCCATCGAGATATGTATGTCGCAAAAAGCCAAAGTGATCAAGACTTTCGGAACACCCTAATGGAAAAACATTTCATCAATGAAACTGTTAATTTGTGAAAGTTTGTAAACTTTCACATGCTATTTATCAAACTGAGAGGTTGACAGACGATTGTTATTCCCGAAATGATTCCCATGTTCAGCAGATGAATTCTCTTTGCAGTTGCCCCTCTCTACCGAAATATTCGTAATAGGCATTCTCTTCGTGTTGATCTCCCCTTTAACTTGGCACAGTCATCCCATTCTACATGTTGTTCTAGGCTTATTAGCATATGCAATTATCTACCACCTGCAATTGTCGTTCTACCCTCAAACTTAGTCAGAATTATATTGACACGGCTTCCCAGCGATAAAAAGAGGTTTATTTTATTTTTTCGATGAAATGTGAACTCACTAATAGTGACTACACTTTTTGTACGAGTCGTACAGGAAGAGGACAGACCTGTGTAAAAAGTGGACTCATCACCACTCAACCTTTGTTCTGGTTTATCCTCTTCCTGTACAGCTGGTACGAAAAGTTAGTGAGTCCACATTTCATCGAAAAATTTAAATAAACAGTTTTTATAGTAATAAATGTATATGAATATAGATAAGAATATGAACATAAATGAGTCTAGATTACGCTTTCATTTTTATGGCCCATATCTTTTATGTACAAATTAATTGGTTGCCACCCAACCCACCCAGCGATTCGCCTGCGACGGACTTCCATTATCATTCATGCAAAAAGATCAACTTCTGCAATTGATTCTCCATGTTCATATTATTTAACGATAAACTTGAAGCTGCAACGTGTATGTTCACGACTGATAATTCCACGGCAGAATTGGCAAATCAAACGGATTTCCAATTACGCGCTAGTTAAAGGAGCTGTGCCACGAACTTTTTCGTCTCTAAATTGGAAGCGCTGTTCGATTTGTCTCCCTCTGATAGGACGAGCTGCGAAAGTCGCACATTTTTCTGATTTTTCTCAGATTTTATGCAACGTTCGAAAGTTGAAGGTACGGTAGCTTACGACAGATCTTTGATCAAGGAAAAGTAGTGTTGGAGAATCTGAGGGGATGGGGAAGAGGGTGAGAGACCAGTAGATCAAAGGAGAGGCCAGAGAAATGAGACGGCAAAGGGTGCGAGGAAGCGCCCTCGCGATGATCAGACTGTTCCTTAGAGTGAACGGGAAAGAGAGAGGGCACAGCGAAAAATACAGCGATCTACCGTACCTAACTGATCGCTCTGTTCAATCGCTTCAAGAGTCAATTCCCTTCGAATGTAAATGTTAGAAAGCCCTCTTGAAGGATTAGACAATAATTTTGATAGACAATCTCTTTAAATGGGCTACCGCAAAAAAGTTGGCTGATTTGGCCTTGGAGAAGCCATGAAGGGACGCGAAATACCAAGAAAGAAACGATTTGGCTTACGGTCGTTTTCTGAAAACATCGTTTTCTGGAATCTAAAGCCAAATCGCGCAGGGAGAAATGACCCTTAATGAAACACATA
>JACMIF010001869.1:0-20905 GCA_014805445.1 Diplogasteroides magnus | reverse complement strand
GAACCGTTCAATATTTATAAGGGGGGAGTTGATGGCTTCGTCACCAGTATTGTGTGTTTGCTTTCTGGAAGTCTCGCCATTATTTCAAAACACCGTACGTGCAGAAATCCGCGTTGGAAGCATATCCTCGCCGTCTACGTGCTTTGTCGAAGGTCTATGTTCCCCGTTCTATCATTGCTTGTCCCTCAACTAGAACACTACCTTTGAACTACATATTTGAGGAAACCCTGATCCCGCGATGTTGTTTAAATGCTCCTCTAGAAGCCGAGTTCCATTGTCTTACGTACAGTTTTCTATCGCGTAAGGTGGGGAAATAAAACGCAAATCAAAGCGCTTTAATCATTTTCATTTCACGTCGGGGTAAAAGAAAGCGAATTCTCTTCTCGGTGTGAAATGAAAACGCGCTCTTTTCGATGACAGGGCTTTTTTACTTGACCATAGTATCGGGTCAATCGTATCTCCGCTGCTATCAATGTGTATCACTCTTTTAGCGCGCGAAGAGGGTTCTCTGCCACAGGAAAAAAGCGATTTCCTCTCGGGCAGCGAGACATTCGATTACCTTCATAACCCTCCTGGAACATTCACTTCCTTTCTCCCAAAAAGGAAACGCATTATGGAATTTCTAACCTACCCAATCCCTTCCGAGCGGTCGTCTATCGAAATGAGAGACGACCGCTCCGAAGAGATTGGGGAATTTAGAAATTTCGTAATGCGCTCCCTACCACCATATGAATCGAGTTACCTTCCACGAACCACCGCATTTCATTCACCCATGTCGCCTTGGAAACCCATATACCATAGTTCGCACTCATTGACACCGGAGTGCAACTTGCTTGCATACGAATCATCGAAACGCCGAACTTAGAGTAGGCTGTCGCATTTGGGAATAAAGTGCATTATAGACGTCTGTTCACTCATTCCGGCCGGTTGTCTATGATGAGCGAGAGAGGACGAGTCCTTAATGCGCAGGGACAGAAAAGTTGTACAATATTCCCATTTGCGACACTCTAGCTTAGAGTGCTTGACCTGGTGAGTAGAGTGGGTGGAAGGGAAAATGGATGACCAACGCATTTTCATTCTCTTCTCTGGCTCCTATAACGAGCTGCCGTTCTCTCGCATTAGTTATGTCGAATTGGTCATTCAAATTGGTCGTCTTGATCATGAAAATTCCCCTTCCCCACCGCTCTACTTGCGTGCGATTTAATCTCCCCGGACTGCCCTGTTGGAGGTTGTTTCGCTGCTCTCCGCCACGTGCAATGTGCGCCCAACAAAGATCAACACCAAACGTCCCTAGAGTGTCGTTTAGAGTGTTTGTGTTGTCTCCGTCAATTACGGAGCCGCCGCCAATGTATTCTTTCCATTCCACAGCCATCTCGTGAATCGTACAGTGTAATACGTGTATACTGACAGCTTTAGACTGTTTTATGTTTTTTAATGTGTAAAATTTAAATTTTCTCTTGATCTACAATTATCTATACTCAATTTTGCGTAAATAAGTTATATGCACTTTATAGTCCCTTAAAATAGACGTATCACTCAACAGCGGAACCCATTGCTTGTTTGAACATTGCGGCTTCATTTCATTATTCTTGCCAAAATTATTAAAGCCTCAACAGCCAATGCTAGGAGATTAGTCAATTTTTTTGTTCCTTTCCTTTTCGCCAGGCTTCTTGCCACAATTTTTCGCGATTACGCCTACATACGTATGTATGAACACATTTTCGGAGATTTTCGTTGTAGAACAAGTTGTATTCATCTAAATGCTTAGATCAGGAGGGTTTAGAAGTTTATTTTGAGGTAAGTTTATGGCAAACTTTCGGTTATATCATAACTGTTTAGCTATTCGGTCATGATTCAATCTATGTTGCTTGCAAAGACGCAATCTACGCCCAAGTCACTGGATGAATTTTTCGCCTTGGCATTAGAGGTGAAATGTTTGTTTCTTTTTTATTATGATGTCGGCAGGGAGGCGCGATGTCGTTGTTGGGCGTTCACGACGTAATAGTATCACACCCATGCACTAGCCGGACCTGAAGAGATAGTCGCAAATCGTTTGTGCTTTTCGTAAAGCATAAATTTTGTGCTATACGAAGCTTCCTCAGAGTCTCTTCATCCCCCAATTCTTTGCATTTTTAACTTAGTATTTTATATCATCAGAGATTTCCATGCTCCTTTCTTGAATTACTGTAGTGATGGATTACATCACAGAGCTAATTTTGCGCATTCACTCTGTTTGGAACATGATACTGTGGCATGAAATTATGGCGTATCTCCAGAACGTAGGAAAATCCCGGAGAAGCAAGAGGCGTTTCTCTCACGTTGCAATTTGTATGCAATTTCAAAAAATGCAATTTATTAGGGTGTTCGGAAAGTCCCCTGTAACTTTTTATTTTCCCAGATAACTAGGCTCTAAGTTTTCGAATAAATCTGAAATTTTTCCATGTATATACTAGACCATATGTTCGATGTTTGCTGCACATGATGACTTGTATCTTGAGAGGCCGCTTCGCCATAAATCTAGGAAAACGAATAACTTTTCTGGGGAAGCCATTTTTCAGATGCTCACCATTCAAAGATTGCCATTTTGCCGTGAGGGGTCGAGATGATATCAAATTTTTAAGGAAAGCAGTCCATCTTAGGAAGGCTTCAAAACCGCTTCGTTTTGAATTTCAGGTTGCTTCCCCATCGCAGGAAAAATTCGCAAATATTCACCATTTTTTTCACTTTTTCGACCGCCCTGGACAGGGGCAAAGGAAAAATGAATACCTGTGTAGCCGATACTTATGCTGGGGTAGTCGGGCAACTACTGTGAAAATTGCATGGCCGTAGCTCTTCATCTGACAAAAATAGCCTTTCTGGTGGAAAAAATAGCGAATTTCGACACCAAAAAAATCAAATAAAAATTTGCTGTGAAGTCGCAAATGATACTATTGGCCTGCGGTTTCTCATGGATGTAGTGGGGCCCTTGTTGCTTACAATAAACTACTTTGGTTAACTCCCATCGACCTCGAAGTTGTGGGCATCTGAAAAAGGCTTCCCCAGAAAAGTTATTCTTCTTCCAAGATTTATGGCGAAGCGGCCTCTCAAGATACAGGGTCATCCTGTTCAGCAAACATCGTTCATATGGTCTAGTATATACATGAGAAATTTCAGATTTATTCGATAACATAGAGCCGAGTTATCTGGGAAAATAAAAGTTACAGGGGACTTTCCGAACACCCTAATATCTTGTGGTGATCTAACAGTTTTCTTTCAGCCGGTCAAGTCAGAGCAGCCCTCACACTACAAAGAGAAGTCCCATCGCATCTGCCCAGACAAGTGCGAGGTGTGCGGAGATGCAGCGAACGGATACCACTATGGCGTTAGTGCTTTCGCTATTACAGTACATATTAGTATTTGAATTTCTGACGTTCATTACATAGATCTAAAAACGAAAAGTTGCTCCAGGTGGCCTCATGCAATAGTTGCAAGACGTTCTTCCGTCGAATTGTCACGACTAATAGAAACTTTGCCTGTTCGAACAATGGATTGTGCAGGAAGTCCTCGAGTATATGTGCGTTTATTCCTGTTTTCTAAATTAACTGAACGATTATTATAGAATGGGATTTTGCTACGTTTAAATCCGTCTTCACTCATACTTTTGCAGTAATCCGGAAGAAGTGTCGTGCGTGTCGTTTCGAGCGATGTTTGCAAGCTGGCATGGACCCAGGATGTAATCATGATTTCATATTGAAACCATCTATCAAGATATGTTCAGTGATACAGACAAAGCTGAGCGATGATTTCATGAAGGACGCTTTCGTCAAGCTAAAAAGAGCAGTGAAAGAGGAATTTGACACAAATATGCCGGGTCCATCAAACAAGCAATGCAGCGAACTGAAGGTTGGTTGACTATATCAATATTTTAATAGTAACATTAATGACAATAGCTTTTCCATATCTTTTGCTTGGATTTTGTGCACATATATGAATATTCTGCATCTCAACTGTACTGCTATACCCAGCACGCTCTTTACGTTTTTGACCGACGCTTTCTCTATTTTAACTCCATTTCGTCTTTTCTCTTATTATATCTCCATTTACGATTTCAAATATGTTCCGGTCGAATGTTTAAGTAATGAACAACAATTCAGTTCGTAAAATTTCTGCTCTTCGTCAATCCCCGACCGCTTGAAGATACCATGGACCGCCTTATCGACGAGCTCATGCACATGGAGATATCTTTCGAAAAACTACGGTACTTATTATTCGTGTAAACGGAACTGACATAGTTGGTACACACTTGACATTTTGGTTGTTCTATGACTGATCGCAAAATGAAAATCGTCATAAAGACGTCCTGAAGCATATTTGAACTCGCAGTAGTCGCACGATTTTCTATACGCTTTGATGTATGATAGACTAATCATAATAGGTTTAATATTAGTTTGGTTTATTATTAGTTTTTATACACGTTTTCTAACCGGCCGAACCATTTCATTGCAGGAATTCGAGTCACAATCCGCTGCCTATGGATGTTGTTACTGTGGAGAAGATACTCAAGAGGCACTCAATGTTGGGAAGCCATTATGAGGTGAATGAACATTTACCAATTTTTACCAGTTTTCTCACTGAATTACGTGCAGGAAATGAGCCGTCATCATCCATCTCCTCCATCTCAACGAGCTGCGCTTCCGGAAGATATTCCATTTGAGGTTAAATATTTTATCAAAATAATAGTAACCAAAATCGCTCAGTCCATCGACAAGGACCGCGCAGCTGCATGCAAACAAATCATCGAGGATCGTTTGGACCAACCGTTCCCGAATTCACCTAGAACACCGCCCTTTGACGAAAGCCGGAGAAGTACCTGGGTACGGTAGTTTCATTATCAAGGCTTCAAAATTGTTTTAAAATGCATTATTCTGATTTATCAGAACTCCGGGGAGCTGTTGTTTCCTATGACCGATAAACAGCAGCTTCGCAGATATTAGACGAAAGAGAAATGCGTTTTTACCTATTTTGAATCTGCAATCACTATCATAAAATATCAATTAGGCTGTGCCTTCTAGACGTGGGTTTTCGCAGACTTGATGTATACAATCGAATATCTCAAAACATTCCATTTCTTCTATCTACTGTCTGCGAAAGATAAGGTTAACAGAAATCAGTTTTAAAAAACAATTATATTTAACTTCAGTTTAAGCTCGCTAGTCAAATAGCGCTAGTTTCCATGAATCTCTCTACAGCCTTCTATTCCTATGAGAAGAAGTGCGACAATACCATATTTCCAGATGGAAGCATGCCATTTCAGGGAAAACTACCGTATGTTTCCGCGAAACTGGGATTATATCGAAAAATAGCTATCTAAATTGCTTCAGTGATTCCGACTATGAAAGAGCCGCGTATAAGAAGATTATAACAGTTCTTATCGATTTGCAACTAGACAAGAAGGAGTACATCCTGCTGAGGGCACTACTTGTCTGCAATCCTGGTGGCAATTTTGAAACTTTTGCACGATAATAATTGTTAGGGTGTCGCATTCGGGTACTTATTTACACCCGTCCATTTCTAGTCGTCCAACTTCATTCCTAGCAGTAGCCTCTCACTTCGCAGAGACGACCGCTAGGAATGAAGTTAGACGGTTAGGAGGTCGACGAATGTCAAAAAGTACCCGAATTCGACACCCTAATAAATATTTCCTTCAGCTCTCGATGGTCTCTCCACAGCGTGCAGTGTCATATTGACCGTTCATCGTGATCGATACGCAAAGATCCTGCAATCATATGTGTTTGGGACGAAAGGAGTGATTATGGTTTTTATGGGAGAATACAATTCAACCGAATGATGTTTTAGGGTCCGGCAGTATATGCCGCCTTAATGTCTGTGGTTGATACGGTTATGCATATCGCGAAGCGGCAGAAGGTAGGTATTTTACGAGTCAAGTTGGGTTGAAGACGATTTTTCAGGACATGTGGACATGGGGCACTGTAAAGGGTCAAGGCAGAAGGCCATTTCAATGCCCGCTCATTGCCGAAGTCTTCGAGTGCTAGGAAAGAAGATGTGGCAAATGAGGATATCAACCTAACTATAAAAAAGCGTCATCAACGTTTGCGCCATAATAGTGAAATTGACAGATGAGCCATAGTACGAAGGCTCAAGGGTCCAGTTCACCATCATGGTCCAAATGACCGTGGCGCTACTGTCTTACATCCAACTTCCAAGTCGTTATTTAAGAGATTGATAATATTATAGTGATGACCGCTGAGAAGTGAATAGCCGATATAGAACTAGAATTTGCGATTAGGGACTAGATAATTGTTATTTATATTTGGTATTCTTCTTTTCATCATCGATCTCAATTTCGATATCACTGAAGTTCTTTCATATTTTTCACTTTTACGGTGCATTTTGTTAAAGGGACAGTCCGGGGCGCCAATTTGTGTGTTAGGCACGGTAGTTTCGACGTTTACTGAAAGCACAAAAATGGCGATATTTTGTAAATGTGACTTCAGAGAGATGTAAAACGGCTGCTCAGTAGACATTCTGCGCTTCTCCATTGTGCAATATTTGACCGTATTGGGGTCTACGCTCCATTGAATGTGCTACAGTGTCTATGTCAGTTTGCGATTCACGGCGCTCCGGACTGTACCTTTAAACGTAGTGAATCTGCGCAAACAACACAGTGACAGAGATATCGTGGCATGGACAATCATGTAGTGATAATGCGTTCTTCTCATCGTGCAAAACCATTTGCCGGCATCCCTATATCAAATTCCCGCAATCCGTGCTATCGCGTTCTTATAAAGCGATTTAACAGGACTACTCGTGCAAGACAATTAAGCTCCCATAAATTGGCTCGGAACCACTAATTGTTATCGATTGCAAGGCATACTATCGTGACTAGCATTTCACGATCCCACCATTCTACTCACCAATGCATATTCTTTAGTCATCGCAGCAATAAATTTGTGTGCAATAGGCATTTTATAAATTTTACATGATTTATTCATGGAGTCTATGAAAAACAATTACGACAAAATATGTGTGGAGGATTTGCTAAGTTCCATTTTCGACTGCACTTTGATTCCCAAGAATTTCTTCAGTGAAAGCTTCCATCTCGGCATTGTTCCACAGGTAGATGATGGAATTTGCTGAACAGTTGAAGAAAAGCATCAGCGGGACAGCGGAGTAGTCCCTTCCTAAACATCATTTCATTGCATTATTACATCAGCAGCGTGGCGCAGTGGAAGCGTGCTGGGCCCATAACCCAGAGGTCGGTGGATCGAAACCACTCGCTCCCATCATTTTTTGCAATTGTTGTATAGCTGCCAGAAAAATTCAATTTTTGCATGGGTTCAAAATCGGAAAATATTTGTCATTCGTCCGATCTACCACGTTCGATTAGAATTCCTACTACCGACTATAAAAGTTTTTTTTAAAGAACTATTTTGCAATTTTCAACGTTAAAACGAAAATTAAAAAAAAAACATTTTAAAAAATTAAAAGAAAATTTACAATTAAATTTTGTGACTCACCGACTACTATTGGAAAGAGCCTTAAGGGGACCCATGCAGCCGTATAGACGACGGACATGACAGAAAATTGCATGGCGTAGCTTCAATGATAATCAATTAATGAAAATAGCCCCATTCCGTCCAGTATTAAAAGTATGACAGCAATATTATACTGAGAATTGGCTCATGTTTTGTGTATGCAAGTTCATTGCACTGACATGTACTCCAAGCGTCTCTTGTTGAACGACACTGTCTGTTTAAGATGGGTTGTTTGTACAAAGAGTGCATCTTATACACGACCTAACGTATAACTTATTATGGCAATAAAGCAATATATGATTTTGCGCTGTACTCAGGCTTGCCATCAAATGAAAATTCCTGTGAAGGGCATTTCATCCACAACTACAAGAGACAATGTTTCCAAATTGTTGCTGGAAGATAGTTTTTGATTCGCCTTCCTGTTTGAGCGAACACATCTGTTAGTGAGAATGTGACGCCGCAACGCATTTTATCGAAACAAGTTCTCACTAGGGATCGAATTTTTGAACACAGTATCATTTTCCATGTCTGTGATCTTATTCGAACGATTGTCTATCATACAGAGAGAAAATCCTTACCATTGCCTACAGACAGACAAGGCACAAGCGAATTCGTTCTAAAATCGATTACAGTTCTCATGGTTAGATACATCGGCCATATTCTGCATATGCAAGATGTCTCTCCAATACTAGTTTCATGGGAGGTCAATGATCTATTTTCGGCGCCCTTTTTGTATATACACGCAGTGAGACTAAGTAGTGACGGCTCGGCATTTTGAGCATTTATACGACGACTGCATCCATTCATTTGCAATTTCATTTCCCTTTTTTGACCACTGTATAGGGGTTAAGCAGTAGTAAAGTGCGTTCGCCATTTGTCTATGCTGTATTGATGGATCAACTGCTTCGAGTGCATAGGAGAAATTAGATTAGACGAATGGCCACATGGAGTTCAATTCCCACGGTGGGAATCCCACCTCTTTGCGACCGTGATACTTGATAATTGATACAGATCAACAATTTTTATATAAAAAATTATATTAGGGTGTCCAAGAATTTTTTACCCTGTTTTCATTTTTTTGTTTTTGTTTATTATCTCCGGTATCCTTAATCCTATTTGAATAGGAGTACCTACAGTGGATGCATATTGCCTTGCCTTTTGTATCGCACACAGGCTCGGCCCCATTCAAGTCCATTCGTGGGACGCTGGGTGATTTTAACTGACGGTATACCATTTTTATGACTCTCCGATTAGAAATTTTTTTCTTCTGCGGAAGTGAGCTAGATTTATTTGAAGCATATTTTTCTGGACTGGCAGGACAGTTGATAATTATCGGAAAGTCAAACTTGCTCTGGTTTATTTTTTCAATTTTTGATTAAGAAGCTTCTGAAAATATCAATCATGCAGCCACCGATAAAATACTTTAACTTTGCCTGCAAATGATTCAATGAACGGAAGAGGATGAGACTTTCACTTGTAAAATGAGATACTCCCATCACACAGTTTCTAACCTTTTATTGCAAAATATTGTGGTGCGAAATTGCGGCTAATTGCAATCAAACTGTGAAAATAGCACTTGAAAATCAGTATCTTTGACGACATCTGCTGGGCTTAAAAGTCGCAACAGCCAAAGCCCATCAATGGTAGAATTAGCATAGACTGTCTGCACTGACATACTCAATAGCCAAGTGGATTACTCAGAACGAAAATGGCACGGGCAAGTTTGAGTGAGTCTGTCTCGGTGACAGCGGAGAAGTACAACAGCATTTTGTGATTTCATATAACTTTGGCATATGGGAGTGCTAGCCGCTCTAACAAAAATGCACATAGTGTCACTCATCAGTTCTTTTGCCAATGTGAAAGCAGAAGGCTCGCTTCTACCAAATATCATAATCGAAACACTTTGATCACTGCACCCAAACAGCCTTGTAAGTGAGCTGAGTTCCTCCACTCTTCGAATGCTGATTATATGAATAGACGGCAATCATCCAGACCACAAACTTTTTTATTAACCGGTATTGGCGAAAAATTAAAAATGGGAAACTGAAATTCAAAAAATGCGCATCTGGTGAACATTTTTCTGTGATACTTCCCTGCGCGCTTCTACGATTATATTTTCTGGCACTCAGGCAATATGTTACACTTGCGCAGCACTATACATCCTAGCTACCTAGTTGAGATTGGGTTTCTTCGAAAGGAGAGGCAGTGATGACATACAGGGTAGGTCAACAGAGTAAAAAATTCTTGGACACCCTAATATATCTTGTGAAATGATCGACCGCCGTCTAAATATTTACTCCTCACTACATATCTAACAAACTGTTGAGCTTGTTCGAGTGTACCAATTCCTAATGCGGCATGCTATTATTGACACCATAAACTAGACTAGCTGACGACATTCTAGAATGATCTGTCGTTTACTCCTCGTGAGTGCTCTTCTCTTCAGCTTGCCGCCTCTGTCAACTGCAAGCAGCCCGCCTGGGTGAGTATGATTGCTAGACCGGTAGTAAAGTGAATTTCTCATACGCCTAAGCCCCTCGGAGCGGTTGTTTTTCGAGCAGTAGATAACTTCTTCGAGGGGCATAGACGAATTAAAAAAATGCATTGTTCAGAAACGCTGTTGCTCCGCAAAGGGGGGATTACGGAGGAGCCCGAGGCGGTGGATACAAAGGGTGCCCTGGATATGGTGGCTGTGGAGGCTTGCACTCCGAAACCGGACCGATGATGAAGTACTTGATGAGAATTCGCAAATAATCTCCTTCACCAATAAAGCACATTCATATCCGGCTTTGGGGAGACATATCATAACATGCCGGTCATGCTTTCGACAAGGGGACGCTCTTGACTAGCAAAACTTTCTAAACCGATAAAGTGAGAGGTGTGACGTTGATCCCATATTCACGATTCTGACAACATAAGATAACAGATGGCACCACTTCCGATGGAGCGGCGACCTTAATATGAGGGAGGGGTCCATCGCACATGTCATTGTTTCAATTTCGGGGTCGCCTCAGACCTTTCCCTAGTAAGGCAAGGTGTGAGCGATGCAGTTTCATTCAACCGACAGAAGCACGGTGAGAGTTAACGAAGAATCTTTATCGAAAGCATAAAAGAACTGCCACATCAGATAAGAGTGTCAATTAATAGTACACATTCGCTTGCTTCAGCAGCCCTACTCAACAAATTTCTTAAACTCAGCACACCTGAAGTTGTTATTAATGATTCGGTTACTCAGTACTGAAATACTCACGGTCCGCCATAATATTTGTCGAGAACGTACTTCTTCTGATCCCCCTGTAAATTTGCCACCGGATCGCCGCCCTCTCTGGCTCTTCCCAACTGAAACAAACATGGGGATTGTGTCAATTACTCAAGTGTGGAACAAAGAAACGAAACTGTGGCTAAAATATTAAATTTGGTTGTGTTATGCATAGCTGTCTTCCATTATCATATTTTAACTAGCCGGCCTACTGCGAAATTTCGCAATAGTGAACAAACACACGTATAAGAGACATCTTCTGCAAGGGTGGACCACCTCTTTGCACAGGAAACCAACTTTTGGATTCCGAATTGGCTGAAAATTTGGTTTTAGGGTTTGTCGACCCTGTAGATCATGAATCTGGGGTCCGTTTGGCATGAAAAATTTTCCGGCCAATTCGGAGTCCAAATGTTGGTTTCCTGTGCACAGGATATGCCTGGGAGGTCCACTCTTACAGAAGATGTCTCATGAGGAAGTTAGCCATTCATTGCATAAGAAGATGATAGTGAATCCATGTGCAGAAAATATGACATGAGTTATGAAGACGTCCTGAATGAACGAAACAAGTCCGAACTCACCCGCCCGAGTCTGACAACGTTCATCATTATGGTCTTTATCGACTCATCCGCTTCGTTCTGGACAATCGAGGCGGCGTGCTCAGTGCAAAGATCTGAAAAAAAGCATGGAATTACCTCCCACGATATGAAATGGTGTGAAATGCAACCTGCCCTGGCACAGCGGAGAATAACGGACGCAATAATCAGAGCAGACAACACCGCGTTCATAACTATCGCATGTTTCCTCATTATCCAGCATTATTTGTATGTGTTTTGTCGTGCGGATTAGAGAATTCTTGTTTTTTTCATCCTGAAGAATGACAATTTTGTCCGCCGTTTATTGTGGTTGTCGGAATTTCAAATCAACCAAAGCTCTTCCGAGCTGTAGCAAAAATTGAACATGTAACGCCTCTAACAGAATAGGGAGGATTCAATTCAGTAGTGTGAGCACAACGATCACAATAGCAAAACGACACTCATTTCGTATCTGCGTCCTCATTTGCCCGGTCGTTGCTACAGCGCAGAAACGACCGCTAGGAATGAAATTAGACAAATGAATTACGATTCTTTCTATTCCCAGTCGTCTAACTTCATTCCGACCGGACTAATGAGGACGCAGATACGAAATGAGTGTCGTTTTGCTATTGGGATCGTTGCACCATACAATTCCGAATGTGAAACTGATAACACCAGTTATTCATGAAAAGATTCATATCTACCTAATTTTTCACTGTGAGTTCAAATTTCTGGTCTATTTCATTTTTTGCCTTCAACGAAGATAACGACAACCGGATTCTGAATCGATTAACGTTTTTACGACGAATCCTTTCCAACCCAATGCTTTCGACATTTCCAAACACTTAACAGATGTCGCGAGAACAAAAATCACGAAAGCATTGTAATATAGTCGAATAATCGAGCAACAGTTGTACAAAAACGTGGTAAATATCAGCGGTCAGAAATCGCTTACGAGGGTGGGTAAGAGATCAGGCAAAAACATCATGCACAGCAAAATGCCGGGGAAGGGCCTAATTATATTTTCATATTTTAGTTTGTAGGATCTCTTCTGCTCAGTCCGAAACAAGTTTGAAGACACATTTGCACAAGTAAACTGTAGGGACGAAAGAGAAGTGAGCCAATCATAATATTGCTGATGATGAGACAAAAACAATTGCGCCATTGTGGTGAAATTAACATTTTCGTCGTTAGAGCGACGAAAACAGCGCGCCAGTTCATTTCACAATTAAGGTGCAACTGTCCAAGGGTGCTCTTCTCTTTCGCCGTGTAAACAAAAACAAACTCGCATACAAATCAGCCGTGCATGTGCTACATAAGGGACGTCCCGATCAAGGGTTCTACACTCGTTCAAGTTTCTTGAGAGGGCTCACAGCTGCGAAGCAATGAGATGGAATGTTTATGACTGATCGAAGGCTACCTTTGATCTCGGAGCGTTTGTTCTGACACGGATAAAAATTGTAGGGGTTCTAAAACTGTAAATTCGTCGTCATTCTTCTCCGGAGCGCGGTTGTCTCGCTCCATGATAGACGACCGCGCGGCGGAGAAGAATGACGACAAATTTGCCGTTTTTGAATCCCTGATAAATTGTATTGTAATGTGCGGGGGTCTGCATCACACATCGCTGTCGTTGATACCGACTGTCAATGATGTTGTCGATCGAGGGAGGAGACGTAGGCATAAAAGACGCGAGCCTGACGCAATAATATCGGTTCCAGGACAATGATCCTTCTGAAGGTATGTCTTATTATATCGCATTCGAGATATGTAGATTCGAATCCGAATGTATAATTATTAGAGACCGTGAATTGACTCAGATATTGGCATCCGTTCATTTCTAGCCGTCTAACTTCATTCCTAGCGGTTTCCTAGATGTTGGAAGAGTAAATCATAAAGTGCATTTTATCGCATGTTCTCACTGCCGCGCGGTCAAGTTTATTCCAGAGATGACCGGGCGATTTAGAGCGAAGGAATACGGCAGTCACTATATGATTCTCCAAGCCCATCCGACACATTTGCAGGTTGTCGCATTATTCCTGGTCATTGTGGATCGGGCTGCTAATCAATCTCGTAAGTGCTCACTAGGTATCGCATTATGGAACGTTATTGACAGCCGTTGATTTCTACTCGCCTTATCTTAACGATAGCGGTCGTGTCTGCGAAGTGAGAGACGACCGCTCTGAGTGAACTTAGACGGGTAGAAATGAACGGCTGTCAATAACGTTCCATAATGCGATCCCTAGTGCTCACTTACTATAGTTGGCAGTTTGACTATGTACGTTATGAGGTAAGTTGCTTCAGAGGGTACGTCTGCAAAAACATAATAGCATTGAAACATAACCCACAATGTAGTCAATCTGCCAACCATATCACACACTCTTACACGTTTGACCATTCGCAATAAAAAAAACAGGCGGAGAGAGTCGGAGTCACGTTCATTTCAAGAATTACGGATACTTTTGTTAATATTATAAAGCGCTTAGAAAGTGTATTTTGCATTTCTCTACTCTCTGCTTGCGTTCTCTAGTGTACGCCTCGTTGGAGATGGAGATGTCAGATAAATGCACTTATGCTTCCGATTTTGAATCGCAGCGAATGCATCAAGTCAGTATGTAACACTGTTATTCCCAGCATGCCCCTCTAATATGGTGCTGAGCTCTTGTCCCGGCTGCCCTCGAGACTGCAGCAACGCCGGAGCGCTATTAGAAGGCTTCGGAGTGAGTTTGACGTGGGGGAGGTGACGAGGGCCAGCAGACCTCTCCATTATAATAGTATGGAAGAAAAATTGCCACGGAATTATAAATGGAATGTTATTTGGCCTCTATACTACATGGTCGCAAAAACGACGAAGTAGTAGGCAAATTTGATGGGGGTGTTCGCAATCGATATGCCTACTTGGTTAACCGGAATAATAATGTTCGGACAATTCTGAAGCTCCAAGGCCAGACTGCAGCATTCAGCTGTGGGTCCACGCCTGGCTGCGTGTGCCCCAATGGCACTGTGCCGGGAGAAGACGTTTGTGCTGGCCATGGAAACTGTTTTTTCCCAGCCTGCGCACCGGAGCATTATTGCCCCCGTGAGTCTCAGCACTATTCTCAAAATATTCTTTTTCTGTAACACATCATCCTCATTTCAACTTGTTCAATTCACATGACACGGTTGATTTCTGCCAGAGTGATACCGCACCATGCACACCATGGACAATTGCAAATGGTGTATTGGGCAGATGCGCCGTGAGTATGAGTATGGCACCGATGGCGTATCTGCCCATTTCAATACCTTAAAGAAAATGACCGTGGCCTTCGCCTTTGATGTATTCGTTTCAATTGATAGATGCAGTATATTTGCAGCTCTCGTCTGCGGAGCCAATGAAATGGAGACGACAGCCGGTTCGCACTGCCAGCCATAATGCGGAAATTTCCTGCCGGAAAATGTTCGAGTGTGTCGCATTCGATCAAAATCTGCTTGGAAAAGGAAGACAGAGAGAAGATGCGTGCCCAAATGTGGCATCCTATCTGAACTGTTATTCCTAGTACGCGTCTCACACATCTCTCAATTTTACGTGCTATTTCGTCGCTAAGGGACAAGTTTCAACTGTGAGATAAATTGACTAGAGTAACAGTTCAGTTGGGATGCGTAATATATGCTTTCGCATTCCAGCATCTTTTTCCAGAGTAAAACGAATTTTCATTGGAAAATGTTGACTAGGTGAAAATGTGACCCATATCTTTTTTCGTGACAGAATTTCATGATTAACAATTGCAGGTCTGCAACGACTTATCATTTGCGCACACTTGCGTATGCGACCCCGGCTTCGTCCGCGCGACAGATGGAGGTGTCTGTGTGCCATTGACACAGTGCTTCGAAAGCCTCATACTATCGGCAGAGCTGAATGTGACACAGGGATGAATTGATTCAGCAAGTGGGTTCATTCAAAGTGAATTGATTCACCAATCAACTTATAGTAAACGATCAGCAGTCGTTTTTAGCACTCACAAAACAAGTATCAACGCGTCAACGTGAGACTCATACCCAACTTCTCCATTTCCACCAGTCTCAACTGCTCTTTCCTGACCAACTTCACTCTATCCATTGATTCTGACATCTCCCTGTTTTCCACGACTATCGGCTGAATCGTTCGCTCTTTGAAAAGGATAAATCTTTTCTATCAAAGCAACAACGAGTATTTTCTTACTCATTTCTTAAGCTTTGTACAGTCGCTCAAGGAAGGGAACAGAGCCTAATTAAAGGGAACCGGTACACCCAATAAAAACATTTAGAAACTGTAGTTGCATCGCGGTTTTCCCATTCAAAAAAGCTACAGTTTCCCTAGAACGGGTGACAGCTGGGTCACACTCGTGATTTATATTCATCCTGTTCCGCTTCCCTTTAAAATGAGATGTGCCTGATGTAGAATTATCTCCAGAGTTGATTTCTTCGTATTATTTATATGACGTAGATTCTGTCTGTATTTCATCCCATCATTTGTTCTGGAAGTTCATGATTTTTCTATGATGGAAGTCTATTCGGGCGGAAATATCGGGTGAAAGACAAATTCGACATGAACGTTGGGACTGCACCTGAGGATGATGGGGGACGATGGCGCATCTGACCATTTCACCATTATGGCGCTAATATTCAAGGCGCTCTTATCTTTCATCCGGTATCACCGTGTTCACGATGATACCGAATGAAAGTACACTCTCGGCTGTCTTCTTTTGTCCACTAGTATGGCACAAATCACAAATTTCCGATGGATCCGGGACAGGGCTGGGCAAAAAACAATATTCACAAAAATTTCAAAAAATATAATAATTTTGAAAATTTTCGTCAAAAAACCCAAAGATTCCCAAAAATCCCTTTATTATTCGGGATTCCGGGTATTTGCTCCTGAACTATGTGATCCCTTGCAACTATGCATACATACTGCACACTGCACATTCAACAGTGCGATGGCCTTGATATCGATTGACTTGATAACGCAATACCTTTAGGGAAGAGGAAGAGGTCATTCCCCACGGATTGTTTCGCGAGAAAGCTCCTTTCCTTGGCGTGATTCACTTCCTTGCCTGTGCCTTTCTTCCTGTTACTATGCAATTATCAGCCTTATCGTTTGCTCAAAGCGCCTCGTCCCAAAACGTTAGTTCCCAGTGTTTGGAATATCTCTCAATCGTGTGTTTTCCCTTGCGGCATTAGAGTTCACCTCAGTACCATCCGTGCTAGAATTACCATGGGAACACTACAAATTTCTCGCCAACTCAGAAATATCAAGAGTGGAAGAGTGAACGAGCGGAGAAAGTTTGTGACTTTTTTGTGTGGCATCATTGTGTGTTTGCTGTCTGACCTTCCGTTGCGGCCATTCTGATCCCCCACCACGCAGCTATGCATCTTCACTCATAACATGTAGATAGAAATACAGAATGACGACGTGCCGTTCTTCCGTTTGTCATTATTTTGAAACTCTAGTCGTTGTCAAAAGGGCCGTTTGTTCAGCAATCAGCGGCATTTGAGAGTCGTTTGTAAGGAACGACTTATGGACTGACTTTTGTCTGTGCACTCACTCGACGTTCGTCTATGATGAGCGAGAGGGAATGATTCACTGGTACACATGGACGAAAAACGGTCCAAAAGTTGTTCTCTAGTCGTTCGTTCCGTTGGAAAGCATTACGCGCTGTCTACGTGCTTTGTCGAAAGTCTCGGTTCCCCATCGTGTTTGTCCCTCTAGTAACGCTACCTTTGAACTATTTGAACAAAACCTGATCCCAGGAAGGCTTACTTACAATTAGATGCTCCTCTCTCTAGCCGAGTTACCTGGTCGTACGTGCATTTTTCTATCGGGGTAGGGTGGGGTGTGGAAGCGCAAATGAAAGCGCGCTTTTTTCGATGACAGCGCTTTTTCTTTACTTGATGATACTATCGGGTCAATCGAATCTCTGCCGCTATCAATGTGTGTAGCTCTTTCGGCGCGAGAATAGTGCTCTCTGGCACCGGACAGAACTATTTCCTTTCGGGCAGCGAGGCATTCGATTACCTTGACAACCCTTCTGGAACATTTACTTCCCTACTACCATACAGGGAACGCATTATATAATTTCCAACCTCCCCAATCCCTTGCGAGCGGTCGTCTGTCGAAACGAGATGCGATCGCTTCGATTAGATTGGGAAGGGCAGAAATTCCATAATCCTCCCTCATGAATTGAGTTCCTTTCCGTCGAGCCGCCGCATTTCATTCATCCATCTCTTCTAGGAAGCTCATTTATCATATTTCGTAATCATAGACACCTCAATCGCGTGTGACAGTGTAACCTGCTTGATAACACATCATAGGCACGCCGATTTTATTCACAGAGTCCTGGCAATCATATTTTCGGAAATGAAGTGCACCATGGCTGTCTTTTCACACATTCCGACTGTTTGTCTATGATAAACGAGAGATTGGGTGGTCGAAGAGTAGAAACAGAAAAGTTGCACCATATTTCCGAAATGCGACCTCTAGTCGTGGCCCTTGAGAACAGAGTGGTGGGAAGGAGAAATGGATGACACAGGGCGTTTTCATTCTCTTCTCTGGCTCCCATCACGAGCGACCGCTCTCGCGCGTAGGTCATGAGCGATTGGTCATCCAATGTGACCATGTTGGTCACGAAATTACCCCTCCCCGCCACTCTATTTGTGCGCGATTTAATCTCCCCGACTTTCGTTGGTGTTCGCCACGTGCATCTGCACCCAACAACACAGATCAGGGACAAACGTCACTAGAGTGTCGTTTAGAGTGTCTGTTGTCTCTGTCATTTACGGAGTCGTCCGACAATGTTGTCTTTCCATTTCACTGCCAACTAGTGAATCGTACAATGCATGAGACATGCAGAAATATATTTCTTTTTTTCGTCCCAAGGTGCATTTTTGACAGTGCGAGGGAGCGTGCAAAACGAGAGAGCGCAGAGAAAAAAGCGAAGGCGCGAAGTGTAAGCGCAACCTTCGCACTTTCTCTGCGCTCTCTGTTTTGCACGTTCTCTCGCTCTGCCAAAGTCTAGTTCATTAAAGTATACGTATCACTCAATTGTAGAACCCACTACTTGTTTGAACATTTCCGTTTCGTTTAGTTATTCTTACTTTGTACCAAATTGTTTATTCTACAATCTACACTAGGAGATTACTCGAATTTGTAGTTCCTTTCATTTTCGCCAGCTCTAGTGACAAATTTATTCGCTATTACGAATGCACAGATTTCGCGTTTTTTACAGATCTTCTCTGTAGATCAAGTTGCATATTATAGGCACATCAAAATGCTTGGACCAGCAGGGTTTAGAAGTTTGAGCTGAGGTAAAGTTATGGCCACCTTCCGATTCTATCATAATTATTCAGCGACTCGGCCATGCTTCCATCTCTACTGCTTGAAAAGACGCAATCTACGCTCAAGTCACCGGATGAATTTTTCGCCGTGGCATTAGAGGTGAAAAATATTTGTTTTTTTTGATGGCCCACATTGAATATTACGATTATGATGCCGGCATGGTGGAGCGATATCGTTGGCGTGTGCAACGTTATAATATCATACACATGCACAAGCGGGGACTGAAGGGAAAGTCGGAAACAGTTGATGTTTCTCGAGAAGCATAGATTTTGTGTTATATGAACTGTCTCGCATGTCCAGAGTATATACAATTATTTGCATTTATAACATATTATTTCTTTATCAGCAGAGTTTTCCGTGGAGATGATATAACTACTTTTTACTATAATGAGGAAATTCTAGTTGAAATTTCAACACAGAACTAATTTTTCGCATTCTCTGCTGCTTGGAGCATGAGACTGTGGTGCGAAATGATAGTTTCTCACACGAAATGTAATTTGTCTTGTGGATAGCTAACAGTTTTCTTTCAGCCGGTCAAGTCAGAGCAGCCCCCACACTATAAAAAGAATTCCCACCGCATCTGCCCGGACAAGTGCGAGGTGTGCGGAGATGCAGCGAACGGATACCATTATGATGTGAGTTATGGTTAGCAGTTTGTGTGCGGATTAGCCTGACATAGGAAAAGGTGAAATAATAGTTTCACCTGCTCCTATATCCCCCATATGTCCACCCCCCTTCCTTCCGCGGCACGCCTACATAACTAGCGCTTCACCATGATTGAAATTGACGTTACCACTGTGAAAACTATGCCCGACTGACCGTGACATCTAACGGCTTTAAAGTCAGAATATGCTAGGTGCACCTGGTGTAACTAACTATGCATAAAAACAAAGATTTGCTCCAGGTTGGATCATGCAATGGTTGCAAGACGTTCTTCCGTCGAATTGTCACAACTAACAAAACGTTTGTCTGCTCGAACGAAGGATTATGCAGGAAGTCGTCAAGTGCATGTGCGCTTATTGTTGTTTCCTAAATTGACTGAACTATTATTATAGAATGGACTTTGTCGAACGTACGACTCTATTCACCTTCACTCATATCTTTGCAGTAATCCGGAAGAAGTGTCGCGCGCGCCGTTTCGAGCGATGTTTGCAAGCGGGTATGGACCCGAGAGGTGATCACGACTTCACATTTAAATAGCCATCAAGACATTTTCAGTGATAAAGACAAAGCTGAGCGATGATTTCATGAATAATGCTCTTGTCAACCTAAAAAGCGGAGTGCAAGAGGAATTTGACACAAATATGCCAGGTCCATCAAACAAGAAAAGCAGCGAACCGAAAGTTGGTTAACTCCCCATATTACTCTTTTCGTAATAGCAATAATTACAATAGTTTTTCCATAACTTTTATTACACTTACCCGAATGTGTTTTGTGCGCATACTTGAATATTTTACAAATAAACTGAATTGCTATGCCTAGTAGGGTTTCCAAATCGGGAGTAGAGTGCATTCGTCTGTTGTCTGATTCCCGAGGAGCTTGTCTCATTCATGCATTCTCACTCCTCGTGAACCAGACAGCAGACGAATGCACTCCACTCCCTATTTAGAAACCTTAAGATACGTTATTTTTTCAACTGAAGCTAGGGCGGAACCGGGTGGAAAACTTTCGAATTAAATTCTGATTTTTTTCCTGGAAGTAGGTATGGACACCCTAATGAACGTCTTGTAGTGATTCGGTCTGAAAAAATTTCGCAATAGTATTAAAAATGAATTTCGTCATAATGTTCGATCGATCATAACTCGCTTAAAACTCATCGTAGAGAGCTGGGAAAGCGCTCATTCTGCAGCAAATGTTATTCTTACCATTTTACTCTCCGGGTCCTTGGTCGTATCTGTAACGGCAACTGAGATAATACCTGTCGGCATCGAAAAATCGGCATTTTGAAAAATTTTTAAAAAAATGGCGATCGCTGGATTTTTGTCATATGAAAGCCGAAGCAATTCTACACAACATATATTTTTTAGGAAAATAATAAAGTGGACGTTCTTTGGGAAAATCGAGGTCGAAATTGTCTGACCACCCCAATTTTGGGAGTAGATCTGGTTTGTTCCAGCGAAACTTGGTGTTCTTCACAAGAGCAGCTGTAAGACCTAGTTTTTCTTGCTACACCCGATATTGGGTGTTG
>JACMIF010001868.1:0-20908 GCA_014805445.1 Diplogasteroides magnus | reverse complement strand
AGCCGTAATTCGAACTTTTATCGGTGCCCCAATATATTTTTATTACTCCCACGATAACCTCTACACATGGGCGAAATTTCGTCACAATAGGACCATTTTGAAAAAATGGCATTTTTTGGCACCTTTTCGTCAATAACTCAACGGAAAAAATTTCGTGGTGCCAACCTGTACATAATATGTTGCTGAGGTATTATAGTACCTGCATGATTTTTGGGCCGATTTGCGGAGCTCGTTCAAAAATTTTGTGAATTTTTTTTCTGATTTTGACGACAGGCTGGGACCACTTTCGAGGGTAGTTCTGAGCCTTGCAGGTGAACCCGAAACGTATTACGCCGTACACATGTATGCCTGGTAGTCAGCTATAAGTAGCCACAAAAAATAGAGAATATTCTCAACGAGTAGGAAAAAAACTAGTGTCGATCTCCCGACGATAAACCGGTGGTGAGAGTGGAGAAGGGCTATGGGAGCACATGTCACACCTATTCCATCCGATAAACATTGTTATCAATATTGCTAAGATGCTAGAAACTTTTAACAACAATTATAATAACAGTAAAATCAAATAATCAACAAACGATTGAATTTCACCAACAATGCAACTGTACGTCCGTAACTGGCATCCGTGTTTTAGCATGCACACACGCACTCGCAGCACGCCGCATACACGCAATCACAGTTTGCTAACGGTCGGCGATTTTCAAAATGATTTTTTTCTAGATTTCTGAAAGCTTCCGGGAAATTCTTTTTATGCTAAATAATTACTGTAATGATAAGACATCGTGCGACATACAGCTCATGACTGGGCACACTCGGGGGCCGAAATCGCTGACGGTCCCTAGTCATTGACATCACGAGAAATTCACAGTCGTACTCAACAAATGTACTGTAGGACCGATACGGTATTTTTCATCAGTTTGCAATACTTGCCCCATGCACTGATCTGTCATGGCCGTATGTCTCGTTTAAACGTTTGTATTTTGTCTGCATGGAGTACATGGTTAATCAACCAAATTTCAGATGTCAAAGTCCGCGGCTACATCAACGGATATGGTTGAACAGTCAGCGACCACCAATGAATCAAAGATACCTGATGAAGTCGTCTCCAAATTGAAGACATTCAACGATGCCCTTTCTGCATTGGAAGATGCAATTAAGCCTCATTTGGAATCTAATTTTGAGGATCATTTAAAGGTATTGATAATGTGAATGTAATTTAGTGATTGTGTTTAGAGAGAGACTTTGGAGATGGCACGAATTGATTTGATGTCACTCTACACTGTTAACTCTCTGTGTTGGTCACTTCTCGCTCTGAGAGGACAAGACCCTAAGGCTGATGATTCCCTTCGAACAGAACTTGTAAGAATTACCATATCTTGAATTGTGATTTTAAAAAATTTCCTTCAATTGCCGTTAATCTCGCTTCTACAGGATCGTACGAAGGAGTATTGCTGCAAGCTGAAGAAGGAAGAGGAGAGGCGACTGAGACTAGGAGTAAACGATAAGGTATATTCTCGTTTGGGTAGTGTGCATTAAATGAAAAATGTACAGGTTGCTAAAGCTGTTGTGCGCAATGCACTGTTTGATCCTCAAGAATATCAAGCAAAGAAGAATAGAAAAAGGAGATTGGATCAAGAAGGCGAAGATGGAATTTAGTGTGAGAATACACCTCTTTGTCATTAATAATGCTTGTACTTCTTACATCTTTTTGTTGTTGTTTTTAAAATTGGTTATTATATAACAAACGAAATTATTAGGAATGAAAGATTGAAATCTTCCAATTGGTACGGTCTTCATGCTCGGTGCTTGTCACAGTAGACCATGAATGTTTCAATCTCCTTACACGAAGCCTCAGGGTAGTACAGTCGTATCAGTCCACAATTCGCTTCTAAAATAGAGTTTTCTAACTCCAAACGATGAAAGTCAACCTGCAAATTGTGAGTCGAAATTGTGGATTCCGAAGTTTCGTGCCATGCTGTAGGCATGGGAACACATTCCCATTATCTTGTCATGAGTAAATTCAGGTTGAGGTTCTCCGATTGGCTGAATATAAATGTAATAATATAATAGTTAGACAGGGAGAAGGGTGCTCACAGGCATTGTAATGACTATTTCTGTTGTCGTCTGTTCCTGAATGACATTTCATTCATTTTACTTGCACTCTCATACCGCAACAGGAGTCAGTTGTTGATAAGTTTCCTTCAGTTTCTTTCCTCCTCTTGGATGTACTTTCACTTTCTTGAGTCTCTTTTTCGTCGATGTTTCCACTGGTGTCTACATTTGAATGAATTGTCGCATGAGTAATGAGATTCTCACTTGAGTCACTGGTCCGTCAACAACTATCCATGGTGGAACTGTAGATGAGGAAGAGATGGCTGCAAAGTACTGTAAGAAAGTTGTTTCAATCAATGCACTTACTGGTAGGTGCAGGGGGAGGCCAGTAGAAGATTGGAGGATAGCCTTAATAAGAGTGGTATTTCATGTTTTAATAGACTTGATGCATACCACCCAGCCAATCCTGAAGGGGAATGGGAGGTGGATTGGGAATTGCGTGTAGAAGTCCTTCTTGAATAGGCTCCTCATTCAATCGTTCATCCTCTATTGGTTGACTCCTTCCTATCGTTATCCTCCGTAGACTCTGCAATTTCTTCCCTTCTCTACTATCCCCGAATATCATCAAATCCCCATTCTCTAGCTTTCGCGATAAAAAAAAACGTCAAATTAATGTCAGCTAGGTCAAACATCGTGTTACAATTTGGTTTCGAAAGAACAAATTGATTACTGTACTTGTGCAGTGGCGGCAAACGGTAGAAGGATGAGCAGAGAGCGTATGGAGAAGTGGCAAATCATGGATGCCTATTGTATCACAATGTCCCTAAGGGTACCTCCCCCTCTCTCTAACCCAATCACTTCTCTCTATTCCCTCTTCTTCTCGTTCATTCCCTCCCGCCCCAATTTCTGGATCATTGTCCGGATGTGTGTAGATAGAAGAGTATCACACAGACCGGAAAACTACCACAATAATAATCATCCTGTCCAAACCATGTCAACCATTAGTCAATGAGTACTTCTATCCTATCTGTCTTCTCTTCAATGACAACATCTCCTCACCCCGATCTCGTTCTCACTTTCCCTCATTCTCATCACTTTCTAATCTCGTTTCACATTGCGATTGTCCCTCTTGTTTATAAATCAGCTCTCGTGTATCTTCCAACTGTAAAGCGGACCTTTGCAAGTTACATACAATATCATGTGACATGAACAGACTATTTCTCTTATATTACATTACTGTTGCAAGACAAACTGGGAATGCTCAGAAGCATCATGCAATTATTACAAACTTGCTTACAACATGAGAATAAATAATAAATACAGGATCAGCTGAGCTACACCAGTCAAGAAATAGTCATCAATATGCACGGTTGAGGTTAATTTCTACAAATAACAAAGATCGAGGAGACCGTAACACAAAAATTAAAGTGAGATACTCAATGCATCCGGGATAAATTGCAAGATCAGAGGAAACTGTTTCATTCTGTACACTTGCTTTGATGTACGTTAAAAGGAATATAAAAAGATGACATACAAGCAGAAGAGTATAAATACGAGATCTCACAATCTCTGATAGTCGCCATGCATTGCAGATGAAAGAACATTGCTCAGACTTGCATCAGATTCTGTTTCTTCTCTTAAATCAAGACTTTGTTTGTAGAATGAAGGAACGAACTAACCTCCTGGGGGGAACTGCATATGGATTGGGTACAGCCATTGAAGTGGGAGGAGGGGCAGGCCATACAGTACCACCATGAGGGGGAGGAGGACCTCCATAGAATGGAGGTGGATAAGGGCAATGATATTGCATTGGGGGAGGGGCACCTTAATACAACTTATATCATATAACAATTACTCTTCACACTTACCGTATGGGGAAGGTGCATAGGGGTTTGGTACTGCATTTATAGGAGGAATATGATGAGATGGAGGGGCAAATGGACGAACAACAGCAACTGCACCACTGATCAAGGATACTCAAATGGTCATTCAATGGAATAGCCTACCTGACTGAAGTTGTCTTAGGCTCAGTCTTCACTTGAACGGAAGGAACTGCAGGGGGAGGGACAACGTTGAGAGGAGAAGAAGACTGAGGAGGTACAGAAGATGAAGGGATTTCAGTCTGAACAAGACTTCTAAAGGAAGATTAAACGAGAATATCAACCTTGATTGTCATTTTTTGTGTTTCTTCCTTTTCCTTCTCTGGAGTCTTTGTCACAGATCGAGTCACTTTCTATAAAAGACAACAATTATCATTGTATATTGTGATTGACTTGCCTTCTCAATAGGTTGTGGAATGGGAGGAGCTCGTTCCCTCTTCGGAGGTGGAGGTCCAGATCTACTAGGAAGTGGAAGACCTTTCCTCTTCGGAGCCTCTTTCTCCGCTTTCTCCTTTTCCTTTAACCTTTTCTGTTGTTCTTCTGAAACAAAGAATATACCAATGAAGTGATAGTGGTTTATACCGTAATCCTCATCTTCATCTTCAACTTCTTCATCCTCATCATCCTCTTCTCCTTCTCCTCCTTCCCCTTCTTCTTCTCCCTTCTCTTCCTCTTCTTCACCTTCCTCTTCCTCCTCATCCTCTTCTTCTTCTTCACTTTCTTCAGGTTTGAACTCTCCTTCATCATCAGAACTAAATTCACCACAATAATTTGGTTAAATATATTTTGGAAAGCGACTCTTTTGAACTTTCCCTTTGAAACAACACGAACTGGAATTACTCCACAATGTGGTAAAAATAGTTCCAGTTCGTGTAATTCTAAAATAAAAAAATCGAAAGAATATTTCTCCAAGAGTAATACTGGATACGAATAAAAGATGCATGTGAGAATAGTTACCCCTTCTTCTTTGCCTTTCCCTTTTTCATTGTGGGTGGTCTGGCAGTTGAAGGTCGTTCTCCATTCACTTCTCCTTCTCCATCCTCAACAGTCTGTAACATTCAACCATTAAAGAGTATGTATGATTGACTACCTTTTGTTTCTCTTCTTCTTCATTCTTCTCAATCTCCTCCTTCTCTTCCTCTTCCTCTTCTTCATCACTAATCACTACTTTCTTCTTCTTCTCTGCTTTGACCACAGCCCGTCGTAATGGTCTATTCAGTTCCATCCCTTACATTCCCTTTCTTCTCTTACCTTCCACTTGCAGTTTGTTTCGTGACCATTTCTTCCTCTTCTTCATCTTCTTCCTCTTCACTACTTTCACGTGGTGCCCATCTATAATAGTATCCTCATGACCTTCCATTCCATATTCTCACCGTCCTTCCTTCTTTATTCCTGTTTTCTTCTTCTTCTTTCCTCCTCTTTTCCATGAGCAATCAGAATCAGTGTATTCGCTTGCCTCTTCTGATTCTTCTTCAGATGATTCCCTGTATTCTCCCATAACATTTTTCTTCTTGGTCCCCACACTCTAGACCCCACCACAATTACCCTTCCTCTCTCTTTGTAGATGTCTTGTCTTTTCTCTTACGAATTAGGTTAGCTTAGAATTTACCTATTCTGAAAAGTTCTATTCATAACAAGTACACTCATGGTGGCTCTACTGACGAGGCCTACCACCATGAGGAAGGCTCGGTGTCTAGAGTTTTGGCCGAAACACCGAGCCTCATTTCTCAAGTAGTTTTTCATTGTTCACTAGGTACGTAAAATAGTATACTTCTGTTTCAATAAATATTCAATAGAAACACTTCAATTACTCACCATCGTCCTCTCTTTGCCCTTCCCTTTTTCTTTTCTTTCTTCTTCTTTTTCTTATTTCCTCCATAATCACTTCCATCTGATCCATTGTCTATGAAGTCATCATCGGAAACATCTCGTCTACCCCTTAACCATACCCTCCACACCCTTTATCACAATAACTACCGTACCTTTTTTTTCCCTCATCAGATGGTATATAATCACTTCCAGACCCGGCCACTTCTTCATCTTCTTCACCCTCTGATCTAGATATTCATTCAGTTATGAATAGACATTCCTTTGATTTATTCACCCTTTCCCATTGTATTCACTGTGTTCACTTTCTGTTGCTTCATCACTGTCCAAGTCATTCAACTTCCTCTTCTTTTTCTTTTGTGCGATGGCAGAAAGAGCAGGTCGAGCAGTCATTCTCAATATAATACAATCAATGATAATGATATGATACACAAATACCTTTCTTCTCCTTCTTCAACATCCTCATCCAAACTGGCTCTTCTCTTCTCTTCAGCTTCCAGAATATTCTTCATATCCTTTCCTCTTCCAACTCCTCCACTTGGTCTTCCAACATCATCTCTTTCTCTACTCTTCTCTCGTGGTCCTCCCTCTTCTACTTCCATTGCCTCCTAAACACAAATCTCGTCTTACTCTAATCACTTTTCTCTAAATACCTTAATCAGTTCGTCATATTCAGCAAAATTATAATCCACTTTGGCCGTTCGCCTTCTGGATCGTCCCTCAGCAATTGTAATAAGAGGCTGTCTCTGTTGAAAGAAACGACCAGGATTGAGTCGTCTAAAACAAATCAAAGTATGTTGGATGAATGAATGAACTGACTTGACTGCCTTCTTTTTACTTCTTCTCTGTCCATCATCCTCATCAGAAGAAGATGAAGGTTCACGTGCAGTCATCTCAATCAACCATTTATTAACCATCATCTAATTATTCTACTCACTGTAGAAGGAATGATATTGTTCAGTGATACTCCAATGTACTCCATTTCCCTTCTCAGTCTTTCCGCTGCTGCTCTCTTCCTAAATTTACAACATTATTTGATTAATTATCATTCAGTCATCTGTTACTTCTATTACACTAACACTCCCATTTTGTCCCGCGCAGTATAATGGTCATTGGATATTTACCTGTCTATTTTACTCTGTGCAGAACATTGCCAATCCTCTTCATCCTATATCGTGCCTCCCTCATTCATATCCATTCTAATCAACTACTATTAGATACAATGAGAAGAGTGAAAGGAATAGTTCAAAGATGAACGAAGTCACGAGGAGAACCAAATGTCGCGCCATTTGAGTTGAGAAAAGGAGGGAAAGGGAAGAGGACACTGACTGTTGTTCATGTTCTATGCGAGAAGAGATAAGAGAAGGAAAAGAGGAAGAGAAGGGAAAAGTGATCAGAATGGAAAGAGAGGGACAAAAGACAGCTGGCACAAGAGGGAAGAGAAGTGCAGACAAGAGAGAGAAGAGAGACAAGACACAGATGACCATTCCATTCTGCCATCCAATACATCCATTCAACACATCCTACACAACTCAATGTCTAGACTATTGTGAAATACAAGTGTTGTGCAATTGAGAAGAGATGAATAGTATTGCCCAATGTATTCTTCTACTTACTTCTTATCCTCAATAACCTTCTTCTCCAATTGTTCCTTCATTGCAGAAGCAACTCTCATCAGTTTCTGAAATGAACAATACATTGAGTGACAGGGAGAGAGTCTCCACCTCGATCAACATTCCATGAGTACATTTGGGACAGAACCAATCATCATCGGGTACATACCTGAGAGAATGAATGACATATGACAATAAGTGAATGACTAACCACAATTGGGGTTTCAGACACCATGTGTGCCATGCCTCATCACACTCATCACATAGAAGAAGCTTAAATTGAAATATTAATTGACAATGACAAATGATTGACTGACAACTTCCCAATGATCACTCTTCTTGCACTTCTTACAACAAGAATCTTCATTAGCCTTCTTCCTCTCCTTTTGTACAACCTCTTCTCCATCTTCTTCTTCCTCGTCATCCATATCATCCAAATCAATTCTCTTCTTCTTTCTACGAGATTTCTTCGTTCCATCTACATTTCTACGTCTTCTCTTCCCTCTGCAAAATACAAATGCATGTCTAAAACATAAGTATAAACGTACGTTTTGTTCTTCTTCTTTTCACTTTGTGGGACGAATTCATCTCCACTTTCTTCCTGTTCATCATCTTCCTCTTCTTCCTCATCCTCTTCATCGTCCTCCTCATCTCCTTCTGATTCTTCCTCATCTGATCCTCCATCCGATCCACCACTTTCCTCCTTAAAATACAACCATATCAGAAGATGAATGGATACTGATGTTCCCACTTTGTTTTGTGGTTTCTTCTTAGGTGTAGCCTTCTTTGTGCCATCTCTTTTCTTGCAAGGTGAGACATATGATTTGATTGAAGTGATTGCATTTGCTCGTGCACTTCTACGTGGTAGAATACGACGATCCATCTCAAGGGGAACAACAATTGACAACATTAAACAAAGACATACAAATTGTTTGAGATCATCCGGAACATCTTGTGAATCTTCATCTTCTTTTTCCTCCTTCAATCCTTCTTTCTTCTCTTCTTTCTCTCCTTCAGTATCTTCTCCTTCCTCTTCTTTCACTTCAGAGGTCGCATCTAAAAGTACAAAGCATCAACTCTAAATGATACCAAATTCACCATTGGCTGCAGTTGAATTCTTATGTTTTCTTTGTTCTTTTGCTTTCTCAATCGCTTCCCGCTTCTTCTGCAAAAAAGGAATTGGAAACTCAATGGAAGAATGGATATAACAGTGACAATACCGTACCTTGACAGTTTCTTCATCTTGAAAAGTGTCGAGGAAAGTTCCCTTTTTCGTTGTTATTACCATTGCTTCCTCTCCACCCTAAACATTTCATTTCACATAATTTATAGACATGGTGGGCACAACGATCGTTTTAGCAAAACGACACTGTATTTCATATCTGCGTCTTTCTTCCCGGTGGTCCTGCGCGGCCCTTTTTCCATCACGATCGTTCGACCAAACGATCGTGACGGAAAATCACCGAGAATGAAAGACGCAGATATAAACACTCCATCTACATACATTTCATATCTGCGTCTTTCATTCCCGGTGGTCTTGTGCGGAAGATTTTCCGTCACGATCGTGATGGATAAACGATCGTGACGGGCCACCGGGAATGAAAGACGCAGACAGGAAATACAGTATCGTTTTGCTAAAACAATCGTTGCGCCCACCCTTCACGAATGTCATTCGTACCTCCCCATCCTTCTTTTCGTCATCTCCTTTACTTTTATTCTCTTTCTTTTCTTTTTTCACATATCCTAAGTCCTTCTTCTTTAATTCATCAATAAGAGAGTTCAAATCTTCGGGAGATCTAAAAGTATATAAAATATATCTCATTCTTAATAATCACCAGTAATGATACCTGCATATGAGTTTCCAAGTTCCTCCACTTTGATCATTCTGTTCTTCAGTATAAATCCTCACTGATAGTTCAGAATCCTGTTGATACCTGCATAATACAACAATTTAACTCCTTCTCTACTACCTTCCTTAGCAACAAAATCAAAGGTCAAAATAATCACAAAAGGTACCAATAAGCAAGACCGTCACAATCAACCCCAACGGGCAAAAGTCGAAGATCAGAAGCTTTCGAAGAAGACATTATCTGTAAAAATAAAATTTTATAATTCACAAATATTTACAGCTTACATTTTCCTTGAAGCGAATGTTGTAGTCAAATTGAGCCTCACAGAGTGTCTTCAGTATAACAATCTTGGCAGCAA
Organism: Diplogasteroides magnus; assembly: GCA_014805445.1. NCBI lineage: Eukaryota > Metazoa > Nematoda > Chromadorea > Rhabditida > Diplogasteroididae > Diplogasteroides > Diplogasteroides magnus. Next base: position 11,331 of record JACMIF010001868.1, on the reverse strand, counting down.
CTGGAAGATGGGCGTATCCGAACCTTAACCAACACTCTTACACTTCAACTTGCTACCGTACTAATAACCGTTCCATCTGCAGAAATTCGCTTTCCAATTCCGGACGAATCTCACAAAACTTTAAGAGCCACTTCTCCCATTGATCTGATCGTACAGACTTGTAGTGAATTCTTCGGAGAAGAGTTACATGTAATTCAACGAGTTCACGATCCACTTAGAGTACTCAAGTGATTATATCTTTCTCCCAAATACTGACCTCGTCCCTCATCGTCAAACTTAGTGAAAATTTGTTCCAGTTTAGTGAAGGAATACGGTTTTACTCCTGCATACTCGATGCATTGGAAAATGAAAAAATAGGAACTCACCGAGAAGTGCACCGAACTTATTAAAGAAAGAGCAGAGAATTGAGAATGCCGGTTCATTATACAATTGTTCAGTATCCACCTTAAACAATAATACTACATGCTGAACTAGGTGACTACCTTACTTGTGGCAACTGTAGTTTTGGTTTACATTCTCCTACTTTAGCAATGGCCGCATCTTCATCACTGTCCTCCTGTAAGAGTCCGTTGACATAAGCTTTCAAGTATAATTGCTTGCCTCTTCTGGATTATCTGATTTGATGCCCACGAGTGGCTTCGCCTCTTCAGAATGCTCCATAGACTTTTGCTCTTCATCCCCTTCATGATTCTCTTCTTTTAACTCCTTTTTGACTTCTGACTGCACTTCTTCAGACATGGCTACTCATAAAATTGTCTCAAAAGACGTTCATCGATCTAAAAAGCGAACATGTGAAAGAACATTGAACAAGGTCACAATCGATTTCTACGTCTTTCCATAAAACAACGGTTAAGACCTAATCACAGTACAAGTGTCCGTTGAAGTAAAGAGGCTGAGAAGGTCATGAAAACGTGAAATTAACATGAAAGAGCCAAAAACAAAAGGGCTTTCAAAATCTCGACGCCGACACACCACTTCAACAATTTTCAGTCGTTTCCTATTATTCCTATATTGCGGAAACAGCTCTTGATGCTGGAAAATGAAAATAAGGGATTAGATATAAAAAGTATTCAACATATTTTATTTTCCTGTGCAAGTATATAAAATTAAAGTAAATTAATTATAAAAATAAAAACAGTGAAAGTCTATATTCTAGCTGTCTTTAACTTCTAATTTCGGTGTGATACCGACTTACAGTATCTTCTCCATGTTGGCATCCAGCCAAATCGACAAGTATCCATTTTTCAACGTGAACACGCGCGGTCTGTCTGCCAGTCTGTTGCCGTTTAGACAGTGGTCAGAGAGCACAGCTTTATAATAGAGAACAGGGAACTCTGACCGGCAGCCTGATTGCGCATGTATGAACAGGGCTGTATAATGCCCTTCTACCTCCTACTTTCTTTGATTAGATCTAACTATAATTTTACTTTGTTTTACTGCATTTCATTGATAATAACCACGGTGATGTTATAGTATAATTGCATGAATCATTTTCATCTTGAGATGATGCCATCCATTGATTCTGGCGTTCCTTTTTATTGTGTTCTTGTCTAAAAGTTGTCGAATTAGGCAAACTTGTTATCTGAGTTCTGTTTGACAAGACGTCTGCTAGACTTACTTCTCATTCTCACTACCGCATATACCAATTCGATATTAATATTGTATCAAAGAACTTCATATCTTAGATGAATAAACCGGAGACATTCGAGTATGGATCTGCCCATGCTTATGCAGAAGAAGTACGTAATTGGATGACCCGAACTCACGGATGGTATGCCTTCCATCATATGATGGCTGCTCAGGCGAGTTTGTTCACTTTTCATTGAAAGTATGTCATTCAGATGACAGCAGCTGTCACCACTGTCAACAATGCAGTTCAACAACACAACAATGTATGGCAGTGAATGAAGTGAATGAGAGTGAGATCGTATTTCAGAGAGTGGTTGGTGCTCCTCCTGGTGCAACTCTCATCGTAACACCAGATGGAGAACGGCTCCTCACTGCCACTTACTCTGTATGTGACACTTGCAAATTCTGCTCACACCCAGACCCTAGTGTATTGTAGGTTACTGTAGGTTAATTTAATATACTGTAGGATTACGGCAGAGGTACATTAGTAGTCTTATTGTTGTAAGATAGTATTTTACAGTAGTCTACAATACACTAGGTTCCGGGCATCAGCATTAGTACTAAACAATTCTCTCTTCATTTCCAGCCGTCGATTCATATCTTATCTGAATTTCTGATATAATTTCATAATACGTGAATTGAAATAATGAAGATGAATTGCATTGACAGGTTCCCTCATTTGTCCGCAGAGTCTTGGCTGAGGCAATTGATTGCATTTTCGCCTTCGCCTTCAAGCTCATTCTCGTATACATTCTCATCGAAGGAGAAATAATGTGTGCCTTTGGATTAGATTATGAGTTGGAGAGATGAATTTTTACAGTGACCTCGATCGATATGAGAGACTAATCAATGACAGTCCTGATCTACAGACTCTCATTGAAATCACACACGAACTCTTCCCATTGGAACTCATTGGTAAAGTTCTTTGCAGTATCATTGAGGTTAGATACACATTTTGTATCATTATATATCTTTTGATTGAGGCATATCTAATATCTTATGGATTCGGATCACTTCCTCCTGGAATGACACCTGGAAAGAACATAATGGGACTCAGGGTTACACTTTTCCCCTTTACTCATAACAAATGTCTTATTCAGGTAATCTCATGTAGACTTGCCCAACCTGTGATTGGAGATCCTCGATCAGTGATAGCCACTGGATATGAAAGAGTTCCCTTCAAGAAGTGGGAATATCATGTTTGAATGTCTTACTGTATTCTCTTATCAGATCTCTCACTCGTGCTCTCTTCAAGAATGTTCTTGTCAACAGTCTTATTCCCCTCTCTTCCATTGTGTCAGTCATCATCTCATTCGTTCTCTTCTATTTCTCTTCAGATATGTCTTTAACTACAATCGTGCACTATACGATGTCATGTCTCACACTCTGGTCGTCCGTCGAATGTAAATAGAATCAAAGGTCATTCCATTAATACTTTTGTAACATTGACTTCTTTTTATATTGAATTCCTTTTGTGGAATGATTGTGATAGTGTCCACAATGGTGGATTTGCATGACACAGGTACCACAATTATTACTGTAAATATTTATCGAAGTGCTATTCTTCGTAATGAAACGAAAACGATTGTGCAATTCATAGAGCAACGATAAATTATTGACTGTGTGGGAGAAAATATAATCGTAACAGGTTTATTAGAATGTAGGTGATAAAGGTATGAAGTAAAGCTTGTGAAGAATTGCATATTTGTGTTAAGCACTGACTCTTTGTGAGATCAGTAGGGTAATACTGTATACATAGTGACCGAATAGAAGTAAATGCACAACAGATGTAATGTGAAAGCGTCTTGAAGTGTACAGAATGGACTGAGTTACTCTTAGCACGTTGTTATTACAGTACTCGTTGGAAGGGAAGCACCATTGTTAGTTGATGTCTACTCAGTCTACTCAATCTACAATCTAATACCAATCACTATTGCCAAGAGGGCAAATGGAAGAATGGAAAGGAGAGTGGATGAGGATGAACCACAGAACTTGGCTCTGTTGTACTGAACAGGACGGAAGAGTACACGACGACCGTGAAGTGGTTGTGGTGGTCTTAAAGGGAAATAAGTATACTGTAGCTGGTAGTCTGTTTACCGGTAGTTGTATTTATGAGCTTCTTCATGGTGGTTGTGAATCCTACGCAAATCAATCAACTAAAGTAATGTGCATTAGCATTGGAATCCTAAAATGGAAGTGAATTACCTGTTTTTGAGTGATGGGAATGGGCTCAGAGAGTACATACCACTGTACTGCCTCGTTACATCCAGGAGTAGTCAAACTTCCCTCATAACTAACACAATCGAATACAATTGAATGCATACAATGACCTACTGGTAGTATGCATCAGTCTGTTCAGGCAATACATTTCGAGGACGGAATGTCTCCACTATCTCAGAATCACCTCAATTAACACATCATGAGATTACTGTATGAATATACACCTCACCAGGTTCAATCACATCCTCCAATGCATTTGCCATTGCAGCAATTGGTTCTCCATTGTTGTGCACTTGGAGGAATACACCCACAACCTGAGATAACTACCGTAAACCTTTCATTTGAATATTCCACTCACCACGATTCCATCTCCCTGTTCCATTGCCTGTCTCGCAGATATTCCCTCCTTGAAGTGGACGAGGTGCAACTGAATGGCTACAATTACCCTTACACTATTTTGCTTAACTACAGCATCCTTTCCACTAACTTCCCTACTACAGTATCCCTTCCTCTGATAGACCTTACTACAGTATCCCTTCCATTCCCTGTTACAGTATCCCTTGTGCCTCACCTCAGCAGGATAAGCGAGTCCTCCCATTCGGTGTTCACTTCCCTCGTCATCTCTTTGTCCCCAATGTAGATGGAATTGTTGTAGATAGTACTTTCCCTTCATAGCACCTCCCATAACATAAGGAGGAAGAGTCCAATTGGTGAATCCAGACATGGACACTCAATTCATACCATAATCCTTCCCTTCAGGACATTCACATGCTCTCATTTGTATTCACTATACACTCTCACCTGTGTGTCCATTGTTTGCCAGTATTGCCTTTCCTGAATGATCATAGTGTACAAAGTGAAGTCTATTCAGAAGAGCATAGTCAACATCTGATGCCCGAATGTCAATTGGAGACTGTCGAAGACCAGTCTAAGAGGGATACTGTAAGAAGGAAGATGAAGTGATGTGTACCGAACATGTTCCTTCCCAAGTATCTGGTCCATCCTTGTCTGAGTATCCCCAATCAGTGGAAATAACTCCTGAATGGAATAGTCATGGAATGTCTCAATGTCTCTTACCGTGTATTTGAATGAGAAGTATGAGAAGAAGAATCTTGTTCATCTGAAGATCAAATCAAAGTAGTCAACAAGACTCGACGGACAATTAAACGAATGCGATGTAATACGAAGAGGAAGAAGACAATTATGAGTGAGTCTCAACTGTCAAATATTGGAGGAGGTTGAATGACTGAATCTTCATCCTTCCATTACTGTATGGGTTGCCTACCCCAATATTCATTTGCATATCCCCTCCCTCACTGTTCCTCAATTCGGTCGTTCCTCGTCACTGCAGCAACAGAGAGCAATCCGCTCATGCTCCCGATTGTAACACCAAACTCGGCCAAAATTTGCTCCCGGTGAGGATCGAACTCACGACCTTCAGATTATGAGACTGACGCGCTACCTACTGCGCTACGGAAGCAGAGGCTTAAATTTGCTTAGCACTTGCTGAGAACCTATCACAAGCAGAATAGGTGTGAGACGGGACGTAATGCAATAACTCAAGGTGTATGTGATTGATGTGGTTGAAGACACGAGAGATTCATCTTGATGGGAAAAGAGAAGATCTATGAACAACCTGGGAGAGAAGGGAAAGACTCCTCTAATGAGAATATCAGACATGGAGGGAACTACTGTTGATGGATTGAAGGGAATGAACTATCTTATGATTCATCTCTTATGAATAATCAATGAATCTCAAAGTAGAAGATGTGAAGAGGAAAGGAAGGAAGCCACAAGATGTACAGAATGTCAACATCCATTAACATATCACAAGTCCTAATGCCAATTTGTTGTGTAGTTTTGGTGGAAGTACCGATTGAGTCTGTGAAAGGGGGAAGAGACTACTGAAGAGATAGAGAAGAAGAAGGCAATGGGCCGTATACTCAAGTGAGTGTGGACAGTGGAATAATGAGTGACAAGTTACAGAGATCAGAAAAGGGGCGATCTTATCATGGGAAGGTGTCAAAGAATGAATGTTTACTAGAGTAGAAGGTTGAGTGATTGGAAGACAGACAATGACTGATGAAGACAACCAAGAGACTGGCAGAAGAGACATGTGCAAGGACACTCCCCCTTAGATCTCTCTTCAAAGGGTAAGGGAAGACAACTATGAAAGAATGAATGAACAAACAAGTCAACGTTCAGATGCTTATCCCGAGAGAATCAAAGTGGTTCGGAGAGGGAAAAGGTTGAAGAGAGGCAAAAGAGACACTCAGATGGTATCTCTACTGGACAAGAGAGGCATTCTAAAAAGTGACTGAAAGGAGGAAAGAGATTGATGGAGAGACACTGTCAACCATGTAAGATGGCATTCAAATCATTTATCACAATTAGATATTGACACCCGGATAATGTTGCCAATGATAGAAAGTGAATGGAAAAGGGAATTCAATAAAGGCACTTATACTCTATTGCATAGTTATGAATAATTATGTTGGATGTGGTCAATTCAACAGTCACCACAAATGATCCCATTCATTCCAATTCAATAGGAATGATTATTCTCAGTATTAGGAATGACAAAAGAGGTCCGATTGGTCATTCTATGTACAATTTGAAAGATGTTCATCTCAATCTTCATATAATCATACCTATCTATTCAATGAGAATTTCATTGACTTGACTCTTCATCCACATTGATATCTGCTTCTTCTCCCCAATCTCCCTCTTCTTCCATCTGAATCTACTCAATCTACTCAATCTACTCTTTGTACCTTGTAATGAGCTTATGCAAGTGATTGTCACCATCTCTTCACACACAATAGTTCACCTCTGAAGTGAATTCCAATCTATTTGATCTCTTCTTTTCTACTGCCAACTTCTCCAATTGTTCAATGATTGTCCCTGCAGTCTAAGATTCTCTTTCATAATGATATCATTGTAATGAGACATGCTTTAATATCTGGTTGCATATCAGCGAATACATCATCCACTTCGTTTTTGACTGTAGCCTTGACAGCGAATTCCGACCCTTCAACAGTCAATTGTGTACACAATGGAGACTTAATCCATGGCACAAGGACAAAGTTCCAACAGTCAATCATTCTTAGTCAAGACGACGTTTGAACTCAATATCTATTCCATAATCACTTACCTATCTCCTCTTTCTTTATGATGAGAGACTTTTGTTCCTTCTTCTCTATGACAATCTCATTGTTGACTAGACTCTCTTCTTCTTTCCATTCTTCTCCCCATCCATCCTCATTTCCTTCCCAATTCATCGATGTCACAACATCGACAATCGGAATCTGTAAGTGAATGACTTGACAATGTTGATAGACACACGAGTACATGTTGTGATTGATTGATTGTATTGAATGGGATAATCTTCTCTTCCTCTATTGGAGATGCTGTCCTTGAAGATGAAGTATACGATGGAGTGAGTGTCCCTGTTGGTACAACTACTGTACTACAATTCTGTAACATATCTTCCATTATGAGTGAATGTGTGTCTTCACCTTTGGTGTTCCCATACTGAATATCTTCCTTCTTCTTCTTCCCTCAACAACAGCATCAGCACCCAGAAGAGGAACGAGAATAGCCATTGCCATTAGAGAAGAGGCCACCACTCGATCATCCGAGTCCTCCAGTCCAATCAATATCTATACAACTACGGTAATAGAGAAGAGGCCACCACTCGATCATCCGAGTCCTCCAGTCCAATCAATATCTATACAATCACTCTACACTACGGTAATAGTTACAAATATATATGAACTTGTGTCAATAATAAGCATTTGTCTCACTTCATTCAGTACAACTCCTTCCAATTCTTCTTCCGAGTAATACTGGACAAATCTGAAGAAAGAGAATATGAGTAAAAGGGAAAAGATGGTGGAGACCTATGAAAGTGTTCAAGTATTGCCAATCGAATGGCCACATCTCTAACTCGAAGGACAATTGTACACTCAGGAAGAATGAAAAGACGAAACATTTCTGTTGGAAGGAATCCAATGGGAGCTGAAAGGTATTCATTCAATACAAATGAGAATAGACAGACAAACCAGGTTGTAGAAGGGAAGGAAGAAGATGAATATGAGCACTTCTCTCAATTAGAATATAACGAGAAAGAAGAGAATGGGAAAGACGACGACCAACTACTCGAGGAGGAAGGGAATGAAGAAGATGAGGAAGATTACTAAAGAAAAGAAAAGAATAAGAGAAAAGGGAATGACTCACTTGAAGAATTCATCTTTCTCTTCATCATTCTTAGTCTGGATCACACGAATGAACGACTCTACTTCACTCAGAGGATTACTGTAAATGCTCACTGTTCACAAAATAGAAGAGAAATTCTGACTTAAATGCACTTAAATTGAGACATTCTTGGAGTTGGATCCGATGAGAGATTGAAGTGGCTGTCATTCTATCCACTGCATCCAAAAATGATTTCACCACTACAATGCTCATATGATGATAACATAAATGTCAATATGTCTACCCTCTTCCTGTCCTTCTTCTTCTCTTACAAATTCACATGTATATTCAACCAGTTTTCCCAATCCGAATACATCACGAGCACATCTTCTCTGTGTTGATTCCACAAATAACTGTACAATTATAATAATTGGAATATCACAATTATTCCAAACCTCGTCCTCTTGTGGAATGAATGAAGAGGGTTTGATCGCCCGAAAGAATTCTGATCGCAACAAGTTCTCGATGTGTTTACGTTCTGAATAAAAAAAATATGTAACTGAATGTTGGATTACGGTAGTATTGGCATACCGTGCACTTCCCCGCACTCCCAATTGATTCCTCTCGAGAATTCAAGTCCTCCCAGTCTCCATGAACCGTCCTCAGCCACAAAAATGGATGAGGGACTAACATTGTTGTGGGATAGGGCTGCCTATACGAGTATAGTAAATGCGAGAGTGAAGATACCAACTGTCTTGTGTAGGAAGAGAAGACCTTCCAAGATCGACCTCAGTCCTGCACGGATCTCTATTGCACACTGAGAATCTATGCAAAAATCGAGAACCTATAAGAAGGAATTAGCCCATACCGTAGCATAATGTTACCTGTACTCTTTCAGTGTACAGTCTCATCTCATCACAAAGTGATTCAGAATGAACAAATTGAAGAATGCAAGGATGTCGAATTTGTCGAAGACACTAAGAATGAATGAGTCCATAGACGACCATTACAGTCATTCTAACCTTTATTCCATTCTCGAAATACTCCTTGATGCCTTCGTCACTTGATGCCATTTTACGCGAGAAGAGAGTTCCTCAAAATGCAAAAGTATACATCCTACAAAGCTTCATAATACAATGTATACCTTTATTTCTCCCTTTTGTACAAGCTTGTAGCTTGGTCCATAGCCGGAATATATCAGAGTCATTTGAGTATTCATCTCCAATAGTGAATGTTTCTCTTCCCGATTGAGGTATGCTTTCGCTCGCTCCCATTCCACGCACTCACTCAACACATTCACAACGACGTTACCTGAACGTTATATCATTCTCGGTATGAAAACAAATCAGATAACGCGAAAATCAATGAAATTTTAAAATGTTTATGATCCACGCAGAATTTGGCAAAGTGCCAAAATACAGTATGTGAAACACCACGGAGTACACACCAAAGAAAGCAGCCAAATAGCCTACGGTAATCTTGAAGTATTTAGGATGAATAAGCGTGCAATGTGTAGTAGAAGAACAGAAAGATCCCTATCCTCTGGATGGTGATGGCAGTATCCCATTCGCTTCCGTGCCTACTCCTTTCTGTGGATGATTCAACCATTCTTGTGTCACATCTCCTCCCGGAGACAAGACAAGACATACAAACACAGGTACCACAAAAGGAAACTTCTCAGTACTTCTTCTTCTTCTTCTTCTTGGCATCTTGCATCTATTCTATCAGGTACTTGATGTAATCCCTTTTCACAAGGGGGAGGGGGCAATATCATGGGGATCATTCTCAATGAAGAGAGACTACGGTGAAGACTCCTGCCACGCCCCCCTCAGGGCATTCTATTCCGCCCAAAGGCCAGTCAGACATGCCTTGTGTTGGAGGGACTACAATTGACTATGGGTAGGTCTTATACTATCTACAGTACTCCTGTACTCTTCTACAGTACTGTAGCACTACAGTACCATTGCAGGGAGACGGGCATTGCAGAGTACGATAACAGAACGGATCTGATGGATCTGGACGCGATGTCTAAAGTGAGAATAAGATGATAGATAAGGAGATGTAGTATATATATATTGAGACGACAAGTCATTCTGATGAGTATTCTCCATTTGCATCATCATTGTCTCCATCCAATAGTAAGTCCCTCTATCATTCCATCATTCTTCATCAACCTTTTCTTCTTCTTCTTCTGTATCTTTTTCTGTTTTGACTTTTGTGACCTTCTCAAGCTTCTTCTTCTTTCTCTTCATTCTCAATGTCTTATTGTATTTCTTCCCCTTCTACTTCATTCTCAGGTCTCTCCCTCCTTCTCTTTATTCCAGTACATCTCATTCTTCATTTACAGACTGTGACATAACTCCCACTACGTCATACGATCCTATTATCTGTGTTGGTTGTGGCTACTCTATTCGTGATCGTTTCGTTCTCAAGGTTCGTATTCAAATGTCTTCCTACCGTATCCTTTGATGTGCAGGTAATGGATGAGTCCTGGCATGAGGGTTGTCTTCGATGTTTTGCCTGTCAAGTTCCCCTTTCTTCTGCTACAAGTTGCTTCTCTAAGGATGGACATGTCTATTGCAAGGAAGATCATTCACAGTGAGAATCTTCCATTCAATCATTCGTTGCGTGTGAAGTGGAGTTCCTCAAGTGATGTCCCTCTCCTCCCTCAACTTCTTCTTCTACACAACACTTCTCTCAACACGCATTCCAACCCCGTCTCGGTTGTGTTTCACTCTATGTCTCGAGGGAGGTCTGGAAGGAGTGACACCTGCGGGTCATTCAAAGGGGCTATCAATGGGTGAATCTAATTGTGGTCTCTAGACAGTGATAGAAGGGAAAAAGAAGTATTGTCCCTTCTCTTCACTTCATAGGTTTCTTAATCCCTTTGGAATAGTCTCGATTACTCTTCTATAGCTTCATCATCATTCCATCATTTGATGACTATCAAAAGGGATTCTTTCCCCTCTCTCTCTCTCTCTTCTTCCTTCAACTACCGTATACCCATATCCTCCTACTGGTTTTACGCTGCCTCAAAAATGTTTGTCCAGGAGGAGAGATGGTCGTAAGGGAGACATTATTGCTGGCAGAGATGCCATCCAGAAGGGTAAATAGGCAGAATGAGAATTGGAAGGATGCAAGAGTACAGTATGAAATATTGGCCTTTCGTTCTCTTTCATGAAACGTCCCTTCTATTCTATTCATCTATTGTTATTGAGAAGCTGAGTGATCGAATATTGAAGTTGTTGTGTGAATGGACGACGACCTCCTCCCTTCCCCTTCCCC